>JAJOOH010008522.1:0-82286 GCA_029582605.1 Solanum gracilifrons | reverse complement strand
AATCTGATATTTTGGCATTCATTTCTTCATCTAACAATATGTTGCTAGTTTTTAGATCTCTATGAATGATCCTTAGCCTCGAGTCTTGGTGAAGATAAGTAGCCCTCGAGCAATACCCAATATAATTTCAAAACGAATCCTCCAGTCCAGTAATCGACAGAATGCATGATCTAATTGCAAGGTTTGTAAGATAACTTCAAAGAGAATCAATCATAAAACTATTACTACAACGAGTTTCATGGTAGGGAGGGAAGATTACTAACCGAATAGAAACGTATCCAAGCTTTTGTTGGGCATATATTCATATAACAAAATCTTTTCATTTCTCTCAACACAATAGCCTAGAAGCCTAACTAAATTTCTGTGCTGTAGTTTGGCAATCAACGTTACTTCAGTTTTAAATTCTTCAACACCTTGTCCAGAATCACTTGACAACCTTTTAACTGCCATATATGTACCTCCGAGAAAGTTACCCTGCATAATTATATCTCCAGACTGTTATGTAACGAAAACGAAAGAAAAAAATCTGAATAGTAAAACAACTTAGAACAGAAGAAGGAAAAAAGAAAAGAAAATTGCAAAACCTTATAAACAGGTCCAAATCCACCTCTCCCGAGCTTACTTGCATTTGAGAAGTTTTCGGTAGCAACTAGTATGCTATTCAGGCTGAAAAATGGGACATCAATCCGTTTCTTATCATCTTCAGTGATTAAATCTTCATCAAAACTATCTCTATGAGGCAAGTACTCCATAGACATTCCCGAAAACAATTTCTCTGGCTTCTATAATCAAAACAATTGAAGTGATTACGATATCCAAAAGTTGGAGTAGTTGAGAAAAAGCAGATGAAATTTCTACATTGTTACCTTTACTTCTTGCCACTCTTTTCAGATAAATTATATAAATAATACCACACAGAACCATAACTCCAAGAATTACAGGGATGGAAATAACTAGGGGTTGCTGATTCCGTGAGGATGTCTGCATCGGTGTATTGTTCAATGGTCCTCCTTGTGTTCCAACTTCTGAAGACAATCCAATAAATGAAACAAGTGTTGGTATCAGAAAGGTAAAATGAAGAATTTATGGTCACACATCAGCTTCTTACCGTTAGGGGGCACGCGGACAGAGAGGTTGAAGCCACCAGTGTAGTCCTCCTGGAGATTATTGAGATTCGACCCCCAAAACCAGCATCCATAATTATTAGAATATGTATATGCATTGCACGAGCAGTTGCTTAAACAATGACTCAGGCAGTTCTCACTGGTATTAATCTTTCTATCTGTCCATTCTGGATTCACAAATTTCATTGAGCTCAGATCCATAAATGTGTCTTCTTCGCAAGAGTTATTTGATATTCTCGAACATCCAGCTGAATATACCCCGCCATCACCACGAAAGAATCCCATTGCGAAGTTTCCTCCAGCAGATACCAGTATTTCCCCGTTGTCTGCTAACTCACTCCTTTCATCAATCGTGCTCCTTGCATCACATCCACATATAATCACCAACACTGCAAACAACAACAACAGAAAATTACTCATTTGCAAACCATAAAACTTTTCCAGCAACTACTTGAGTCAGTAACGTCTTTTATGGTATTTTCATGATATAAAGGCATGCACTTCAATAAATGCTTGATTGCGAGTACAGGGTCCTTAAATTATTTTAGCTGCTTTTTCAGCCAACTTTTTATATGTGATCAATTTTTTTTTTCTATTACTCAATCATCACTCCAATTATAATTGAGTAACTTTTTTGAGTAATAAACTTCACACGCATGGTAAGCTTTGGAGAATTGATAGAGTAAATTAACTTTACTCTATAATATAATTGAGTGACTATTTGAATAATAAACTCCGAAAAACTTTTAACCTATAGTAAACTTTTTTATTCTTGATTTCATTTGTCCAAATTCATCATATTATTAGACATTTAGATACTACTGCAAAATACTGTTAGAATTACTTTCTAATTCTGATTTACTGTTTGGTGTGACTTCACATAAAAAGAAGAAAAGTATTCAAAATCTTTAATTATTTAGGACTAGAATTATTGAAAGAAATATAACCACATACATTGTTTTCATCTTTATAAAATGAAAGAAATGAGACGACAAAAAGTTAGAGTCAAGTCTTCTTCTTTTTTTAAGTTAAAGTTGAAGTCAAGTCTACCAAAACTCAGAATGAAAGCAGCAAACCACCATTAATGGTGGATTCTAGAAAATACTGAACTCAAAGTTAAGAGAGAGCTGATTGAGAAAACACATTTCTCATTTCTGAATTATGAAAACTGAATGTGAACTAGATACAGTGAGCTATATATCTACAGACTGGAAATCTAAAAAATATCTAGCTAACTCAATTCTAACAACTAGGACAGCTGGCTAACGGAAAGCTAACTAACTACAAAAATTGTTAACTAACTAACTCTGTGAAAATAACACTGTTTAAACTAACTAACTAATTATGCATAAATTTATTAATCTCAACACCCTCCTTCAAGTTAGAGGTGAGGTAAACACAACCAACTTGTCCATCATAGCAGAGTGTTTGATTCCTGTGAGAGACTTTGTGAGGATATCAGCCAATTGATCACCAACGTTGATGTGATGCAATGAAATTAAACCTTCTTGAAGCTTGGATCTAACAAAGTGGCAATCGACTTCTATGTGTTTGGTTCTCTCGTGAAAAACTGGATTCTTGGCTATGTAAAGTGCAGCATGACTGTCACAATATATTGGGAAAGGACCAATAGGAAGAACAGTTAACTCAGTGAACAATCGATGTAGCCAAACCAATTCTCCAACAACTTTTCGTAATGATCTGTACTCAGCTTCTGCAGAAGATAACGAAATGGTCTCCTGCTTCTTAGATTTCCAACTGATGGGACTGTTTCCTACCAAGACAATGTAGCCACTAATAGATTTTCTAGAGTCAAGACATGATGCCCAATAGGAGTCACAAAAATCTTGAACTTCAAAATCAGCAGAAGATGACATGAAAATGCCCAAGGTGGGATCATTTTTAAGATACCTCAACATGTGAAAAACAGCTTGAAGATGAGGTTCTCTGGGATCTTGCATATATTGACTCAAATGTTGAACTCCATAGGCAATATCAATTCTAGTATATGTGAGGAAATTCAGCTTCCCTACCAACTTCCTATACAAGGTAGAATCACTCAATGGTCTGCCTTCACGAGCCTTAAGTTTAACATTAGGATCTAAGGGAGAAGCCATGGGAGTCAGACTGTCACAATGGAAGTCCTTGAGAAGGTCATGTACAAATTTCCTTTGAGATATAATGACTCCATCATCCTTATATAATATTTCCAAACCCAAGAAATAGTGCAGTCTCCTAAGGTCTTTGATTCTGAATTGGTTATGGACAAAACTTTTGAGATTAACAATTTCTTCAGAATCAATTCCTGTAAGTATAATATCATTTACATAGACACCTAGAAAAATAGTAGAAGAACCCCTCTTCCTATAGAACAATGAATAATCATATAGTGAGTGAGTGTAACCTCTTGAACTCAAAGTTGTAGTTAACTTTTCATACCACTGTCTGCTTGCTTGTTTCAGACCATATAAGGACTTATTGAGCTTACAAACCTGCCCTGTATGTGTCACAGCAAGACCTGGAGGGACATTCATGTATACTTTCTCATGTAGGTCTCCATGGAGGAAAGCATTATTAACATCAAGCTGGTAAATGTTCCACTGTTTCTTTGCAGCAATAGCAATCAAAGCTCTTATAGTTGTCATTTTAACAACTGGTGAGAAAGTTTTGTATCTATGCCAAGGTGCTGAGTATACCCTTTAACCACTAGTCTTGCTTTGTATCTTTCCACACTTCCATCAGCCTTGTGTTTAATCTTATAAACCCATCTACAACCAATAGCTTTCTTATCAATAGGCAAAGGAATAAGGGACCAAGTATTGTTATCATCCAAAGCAGCAAATTCCTGAGTCATAGTTGTTTGCCAGGTAGGATCAAGGGCAACTTCTTCATAGGTAAATGGCTCACAATCATGACTAATATTTAAAGCAAAAACTAGACTATTAGAATCCAATTCTGTAGGAGATATATGATGGTTGAGATAAAAACAAGCAATTAATGTGGTAAGAGTTGGTGTGTGGTTTTTGTGGGTTGTGAGACATGTATAGAGTGAACATAGTCTGATAAGTATGTGGGAAATGTGTGAGTCCTATGAGACCTCCTGGTTGTTATATCAGGTTGGTGAACTTGTTGGAGAGGTGATGTTGAGGTGTTGTTAGGAAAAAGAGGATGTTGTGGACAAGAAGGTTCAGGAGGCAAATGAGGACTTGTGTCACTTGACATTTCATGATCACACTGGATAGTAGAATCAGATAATGAACCAGAAGTGGGATATGCAGAATGATCAGTAAAACAGTGAGAATGGAAAGGAGATGAAGGGAAGTGAGTAGGATCTTTAGTCATTGCAAAGGGAAAAATTATTTCATGAAAAATGACATCTCTGGAGACATACAATCTCTTAGTGGCTAGACTCATGACCTTGTATCCTTTCATACCAAATGGATATCCTACAAAAACATGTGGAGATGCTCTAGGTTCAAATTTGGATCTTTAGGTTTTAGGGATAGTTGGGTAGCACAAACAACCAAAACTTCTTAAAGTTGAGTAAAAAGGCTTCAACCCATACAACACTTCATATGGACGTTTGTTATTTAGAGGTGCATAAAGGAGTCTATTAATGACATAAGTAGCAGTTAGAATGCACTCTCCCCAGCATTTAGTAGGGAGTTTTGGATTGAAAAATGAGTGCCCTAGTTGTTTCAAGAATGTATTTATGTTTTCTTTCCACCACATCATTTTGTTGAGGTGTGTATAGTTAAGACTTTTGATGAATAATGCCTTTAGACTGAAAGAATTGGATGTACTCAGTATTGGTGAATTCAAGCCCATTATTTGATCTAATCATTTTAATGGTAGTTTTGAATTGGTTTTCAACCATAGTTATGAAGGTTTTAATGACATGTAAGGAATTGTTTTTATGACTGAGTAGATGTGTCCAAGTGGACCTACTGAATTCATCTACCAGGGTAAGAAAAAAATTAAAACTGTCATGTGTAGGTGTTTGGTATGGCCCTCATAAATCAACATGGACTAAGTAAAAAATGGCAGTGCTATTATGAGTACTCTGTTGAAAGGGTAGTTTAGTTTGTCTTGCCATGGGACAGATGGGGCAAAAGAAGGGTTGTTTGTGTGAGAAGATCACAGGTATTGAGGATATATTCTTTATTTTAACAAAAGGAACATGACCAAGTCTATAATGCCACAACAAGTTTGTATTATCACCAGAAAAAACAACATTGCTATCAACAGAAATAGTATTGTTTTCATTGTCAGAGAAAGTGTTTATTACATTTTGATGTGGCAAACAAGAATGAGAAGTACATTGACAATGCAACCAATCAGTTATATGAAGAGAAAAACATGTGGTAGGATTTTCAGATGAAGTGGAATGCTTGCTCTTTTGCAGACAGTCTGAGCAAATGAGATATAGACCATCATGAGCTTTACCAATTTCCAGAGGCCTCTTCAGTGAAGGGGCTTACAACAGACAAGATGTGTTAGAGAAAGAAACAACACATTTAAAATGTCGAGCTAGAGAATTGATTGAAATCAGGTTGTACTTGAAAGAAGGAATGAACATGACATTGTACAGTGTGATCTGTGATGTTAGTTGCACATTTCCAACCTCTGTGACCTTTACCTTGTAGCCATTAGGTAATCTAACTAACATAGGTTCAGGTAATGGCAAAATATTGGTGAGATGAAGTTTGTTAAATGTCATGTGGTGTGATGCACCTGAGTCTAAGATCCACAAATTAGTTTTAGCTTTATAACATTTACATGAAAGTTTGTCAAAAACTATAGAAGAAGTACATGCAATGATACCTGCAAAGTTCACAGCAGGATTTGTTGTATGCATGTTGCCTGAATTTTTTGCCTGGAATTGTTGAAGCAGGTAAGCAAGTTGTCCATACTGCTCCTTTGAGATGCCAATGTTTTGAATGTCCTGGTTGGTGATTTGACCCCAGAGCCATATCCTTGTTCCATAGTAGATTCACATGACAGCCCTACAAAATTAGTTGCCACACCTTTCCCTTTGTTGTTGTTCATGTATGCATGATTGGAATTAGAATTTCCATAGTATTGTTGCCTTTGGAATTGGTTATAACTTTGTTGTCTATGAGGCTGAGGTCTCTAAGATCTATTGTTCTGTGGATATCCATGTAACTGGAAACACTTCTCCTTAATGTGGCCTAGTCTCTTGCAGTGTTCACAAAATGGTCTACCTCTATAATTTGGAGACCTAGATGAGTAATTTGTCTAGAAATTCTGACCTTTTGAGGTACCTGAAGTATTAGCAGCTAAGAGCATCCTGAGGTACCTGAAGAACTATCAACAAGAGAGCTAGACTCAACAAACAATTGGTTGTTTGATTTAAACTCTCTTTGTTTTTCTTCATGTATCAATAGGGCAAAAGTTTGTGCCACAGATAGTAGTGGATTCATCATCAAAATGTTCCCTTTAATTATTGTGTAAACCTCATTAAGACCCATAAGAAATTGAATCAATCGTCTATCATGTTCAACAATGTGCATGATATCCTTTGCTCCACAATTACATGCACAACTGCAGTGGCTTTTGATGCATAAACTACTCAATTCTTCCCAAAGTTTCTTCACCTTGGTGTTGTAAGCTGTGACATCCAGAACTCCCTGAATGAGATCACTGATCTCTTTTTGATTTTGATACAGCTTGGCACCATTGGTTTGATCATAACGATCTTTCAAATTAGTCCACAACTCCAAAGCACTGTCCACATATGCTACACTATCAACAATTTCTCTGTTCAAAGAATTTAGGATCCAGGATGTAACCATATTGTCACACCTCTCCCATTATTTATAGTCTGGGTCTGTAGAAAGTGATTTCTTAGCATCTCCATGATGAAACCTAATTTATTCTTTACTGACAAAGATCTGATGATGCCTCTTCTCCAGGATCGATAACCAATTCCATCAAAAAATGACTGGTACAATAGGTGCATTTGGACTATCTGATGGATATAGGTATAAAACACTCCATCTTTCAATTCTTTTAGTTACTTCTAGATTAGCAACTTCCACCATTGTAATGCAGCAGAAACAACAATAGAAATGGAGAAGAGTAAAAGAAGACTGAAGAACAGTTGAAAGAAATGAACAGGTAAACCTGAAACGAGCTGGTAACTGAACTGGGAACTGAGGAGATCTTCACTAGAAGGATGTAGATAAGCAGGGATGATCGATCCCTTGGTCTGATACCATGTCAAAACTCAGAATGAAAACATCAAACCACCATTAATGGTGGATTCTAGAACATACTAAACTCAAAGTTAAGAGAAAGCTGATTGAGAAAACACATTTCTCATTTCTGAATTATGAAAACTGAATGTGAACTAGATACAGTGAGCTATATATATACAGACTAGAAATCTGAAAAATTTCTAGCTAACTCAATTCTAACAACTAGGACAGCTGGCTAACGAAAAGCTAACTAACTACAAAAACTGTTAACTAACTAACTCTGTGAAAATAACACTGTTTAAACTAACTAACTAATTATGCATAAATTTATTAATCTCAACGTCAACTTTGGAGTAGAGGATTTTCTCGTACGTTCTTTAATTTATTATCTCTTCATTTATTTTCTATATCGACAAATAAGACGTATGGTCCTATATCACAAAATGATTCCTGGAATCAATCTCTTTTTTTTTGACATGTGACAAAGACTAAAATTCAGTTCTAGATATTTTCAAACGAGATAATATATAGTTATGTCATTTAACTTGGTTTAAGTTACACTATGTTTGGATAATTGTTACCCACTGTTTCATAATATATTGTATTGTATTGTATTGTATTGTAATGTATGGTAGATACAATGTTTGGCTAGACGGTATTGTATTGTTTGGTTTGACTGTATCGTATTGTATTGTAATTTAATGTCCTTAATTATTCTAGGATAGGAGGTTTGACTAGGATTAAATAATACTCCCTCCGTCCACTATTGTTTGCCAGGATAAGATCATGCACAACCCTAAAGAAAAATTTAATAGAAGGTGCAATTTGACTAAAGTAGTCTTGTAACTTTAAAATGGTCAATACTTTAAAATGGCCAATACTTCTTGAAAACTATAAAAACAACATTTTTCACATTAAAGTAGTCTTGTAACTTTAAAATGGCTAATACTTTTTGAAACCAATAGTTATGTAATTATTAAGGGCAAAATTGGAAAAAAGTGACTAATTGTTTCTTGATGGTTTAAATTGACAATTAATTTTGGACAGTTATTTTTAGTATTCCTGACAAACAATAGTGGACGGAGGGAGTATAGGGTAAAGGGTAAAGGGTAAAATAGTATTATGAAATATTAGGTAAGGATATAATTGAAAAAAGAAATTAAGTAACAATGGAAACACACCAAATCAGTTGTTCCATAAAATGAGGATTTTCATTATTACGTTACAACAAAATTTTACAATACAATACATTTTAAGTAACAATCAAAACAAGCATTGTATGTATGGTAACAATACAATGGGTAACAATGATCCAAACAGAGTGTAACGTCTTTGCACTCTAATTCTAGGTGTACACAAGTATCCACTTAAACATTGTGGTGTTTATCCTATGTGGCGATTCACATCCTACACGATTACATCATGTAGAAATATGTGTGTCCACCCATTGATCATCTTTATACTTGTTTAAATGTTGTTTGTGCACACTCAAAGTTGAAAGGCGTAAATCCTGACTCAAATAAAATTAAGGGACATGTTTATGCATTATGTCTTTCAAGACTCCTATTAAAAAATATTTTAGGATTGATAAATGAACAGATTCAAATTGATTTTATGCAGGTCAAAATGAGTTGAATCATTGGTCATTGTGCACCTATGCTTAGTTGGGCTGAAAATTGAAATGGAGTAAATAATGATCGTTAACCCAAATAAGCCCAATTTGGGTAACAATCCAACATATATATATTTTTAATTTGTACTTTACTTTACTATTATAAAAGTGTGAGTAATGGAGTGGTATCAACATGTCAGTTTTAAAATTCAAATTGAGGGCATTTTTTACTTTTAACATACTATAGAAAATGTGTGTTGAATCTAAAGTACCATGGTATCTTACATTCAATTTCAAAGCTTGTGTTAATCGATTATTCTCTTTGCTCTTCAAAATATGGCATCAAAGACAAAGAGGAGACCACCAATTTCATCCCCTAAAAAATTTCCTAAAGAAGTAGTGAAGTGTGACCTCCTTTTTAGCTGTACTTTTTTGAGTTCCAGTTCCAATTGTGGATCATTGTTATAGAAATTTCAATAGAGATCCACAATTGAGAAGTCGGTGTCTTATGTATTAATTTTACAAGATATTGTTAGTTCTATTTTTTTTCTTATATTTTCAGATTTTACTGTTTCTGATTCTAATAGTGGTGGGTCGTTGTTCCCTTTAATTTACAATTGTACGCTTTAGTTATGGAGTGTGGTTGATATTACTGAAAGTTGTTACAACAACATGATGCAATTTCAAACGACAAAAGCCTGATAGTATATTAACAATAAACTAGATTTTTAATATAAGATGTAAGACTAATCTATGAATGAAATGCACAATACTTAACAAGGTTAATATTATCTAGTAATAATTAGAAGAAGCAATAAGGGATCATTTGGTATATGATTTAGATATTAGCTAATGTAGTTATTAAATTATGTATAAGTAATACTATTGTCGGTAGTTGATTAGGAGGTAAATTATTATGTATAAAATTAATACGGTGTTTGATTTGTAATTTAAAAATCTGAATAACTAATACATGTATAAGTTATGAGAGCATTTATATATTATTTGATACAAAATAGAAGGCGGAATAACTAATCCCATCTTAATTTTTGAGTGCACAGTCTGATGTTATTCCACAATCTTAATTTTATTCTTAATTTTCGAGTCGACGATATTCTAAATTTTATTTAGTAGAACAAAATATTGGTCTTTTTAATAAACATACGATACTTCAAACAAAAGTCGATATGTCCGAGTGGTTAAGGAGACAGACTTGAAATCTGTTGGGCTTCGCCCGCGCAGGTTCGAACCCTGCTGTCGACGTTTATTTTATTTTTATTTTGTATTAATAAATTTTCCAAAAATCCGTAGAAGGGATTTTTGTAGCATATCCTCTCCAATATACTCATACTCAGTGTATTTTCACAAGTAGATACTATAAAGGCCAGAATGTATATAGATCTTATCTCTGCTTTGTGAAAATAGAGAGATTTTTTTCGAAAGAACAACAACTCAAGCAACACAAGAAAATACTACTTGTTATGAAATTCATTGTATGAAATATCCATACATATTCACTAGTTCTATGAATTTTTTGTATGTTACAATTTCCCTATTAATTTGGCCACTTAACATTTATAATATTTGGGTGATTTATCATCCTATAAATTAAGATGTCATTGACCTTTTAAAAACATACTACAAATACACTTGAATAAAATGATCTCTACATTCTTCTCTGCCGAACTTAATCGACCTTCTGGTAACATGGTCCACAATCAAATGAAATATTCAGGGTATGGTGCCTCAGTCTTTTCCTTTTGGGACAAAAAACTATCAATACTCTGAAAAAAGATTTTCTAATAGAAAAATTAATTTGTGTTATTATACTATTTTGTAGAACATAAATTTAAAAATTAAGAACTTATTAGACAAAAATGAAATTGTGATGCTGGGATTTTGAGCCGAGGCAAATGATATTTTAGTAGGTAAAAATTAGCACTTCAGGTCATGAGACTTGCGTTTCATATTTTGCAGTTTATATCTCATTCTACCTCAAATAAAATATTTCATCGAACGCTCTTATAAACACTCAATTTTATGATTTATTAAGATTAATACATATAATATAATTAAAGAATGTATTTAGTTTAAGTGACTAGCTATCCTCCATTGAACTAAAGGGTTATTTTGTTGGAAATAACTTATTCCATTAATTTCAGGATAAGTTATTCTACCTTGTATACTCTATCGCATTACTATGGTAATATCCACTTTGAATTTTAAAGAGAAGGTTCGAAAACATATTTATTCTGATTCAGAATAAATAATCGTATGACTATCTAATACTCCCTCTATTTCATATTATCTGAATCTTTGAATTGTGGACGTTTGAATTTTTTTTCATATTTGCCCTATCTTTTAATAAAGTTTGATATTTTCTAGGAGATAAATTACCCTACTAACAAAATTATACTATTTATGATTTCACAAACCACAATAGTAAAACGTATGATTTAAAGTATATCATTAAATATTTTTCTTGATAAGTATATTATCTCACAAATTCAATTAATAGAGAATAAGAAAAATACCTTAAATCAAATACAGAATAAAATAATATTTATATTTTATTCTAAAATTATTATATATTTTATACGAAACAACTCTTGAGGAGCACACCACTGTATTATTGACATATATAGTGATATTAAATTGTGAGAATGTGGATGGAAGAAGAAGTCGCCATAAGGAAATGACACATGGGACATTGTTTACCTTGTAAAATGATTTCATTTTCAGGCACAATTAATTTCAATGTAACGCTACGCAATTCAATGAATTTTGTGATTTGAGCTTTGGGCCCCACACCAATTCAAATTCCTCTTCAGGCGCATTTCACGTGGCCCCATTACTCCACGTCAGACAAATCAGAATCTTCCTCCAACTCTAAATCTCCACGTCAGCTCAACCCCACATACTCTACAAAAATATCCTGTACGAACCCAAGGAAACATCCCTTCCCGAGCCACACAAGAAAATTAAAAAAAAAGAGAAACTCTTCACGTACCTAACACCTGTCACTCTTTTTTACCATTCAATCTCTTCTATACGCTGTCGTTTTTATATCATCTCTTACCTCTTTTCCATTACATTTATACTCCTTTCTTAGCTGAAGGAAGAATTGGTGTTTTTTGTGATTTTGACTCAGTTTTCTCTCTCTCCATTTTCTCAGTTTTGCGTTAAAGTTGTTGCTGTGGGTTTAATTTGTTTTGTCTTTTTGGAAAAATATAGAGAAACTATGAAGAATTGTGAGCTTTGTAAGGGATTGGCTAGGATGTATTGTGAATCGGATAACGCTAGTTTGTGTTGGGATTGTGATGCGAAGGTTCACTCGGCGAATTTCTTGGCGGCGAGGCATTCTAGGTCTTTGCTATGTCAGGTGTGTCAATCGCCGACGGCTTGGTCGGCTGCCGGTGCGAAGCTGGGGAAGACGGTTTCTGTATGTGAGAAGTGTGTGGATGGGTACTACCATAGGGATGAAGTGGAGGAGATTGAGAGCGTGAATGATGAAGGGACTGGTACAGAGGACGAGGAAACTGATTATGAAGAAGATGAGGACGAAATTGATTCGGAGGGTATTCAGGTTGTTCCGTGGTCAAATATGACGCCTCCACCGCCGGCTAGTTCATCCAGCAGTGAAGATTCATCAAATGGCTGTAGAAACGTCTCTTCAAAGCGAAT
Organism: Solanum gracilifrons; assembly: GCA_029582605.1. Taxonomy (NCBI): domain Eukaryota; kingdom Viridiplantae; phylum Streptophyta; class Magnoliopsida; order Solanales; family Solanaceae; genus Solanum; species Solanum gracilifrons. Next base: position 69,645 of record JAJOOH010008522.1, on the reverse strand, counting down.
GCGTGAAGCTGATCCGGATCTTCATTCAGATGTATGAACTTTTCCTACCTTTTCTTGTTCTTATTTTGATATTTCTCCATTTTTCATGAGTTTTTGAATTCTTAAATCTTTGTTATCGTGGTTATAGGACGACAGCGGAAGTTCGTCATGCCACCGGAAAGTTCATACATCGCCGGCGATGGATGCAGACGGCGGAGACGACGCAGCAGCTATTGTTGACTCATACTCATCAAAAATGAGAACGCCGGCTAAGATCCAGAGAACAGATCGTCTCACGGCTCCTAGATGCACGTCGGTAATAGAGTTTATCAGGAGAAATAATCGGCAGAGGATGAGCTCCGGTGCGGCGATCGCCGAGCTTTGTAGACTCAATAATGCCTCAAGGACCATAGATCTGGAAAGCTCAGAGACATCGTAGCCGTCTGAATGACCATTCGTTTCAATCACATTACGTGGATTCTACTTTACTTACCCTTTACCCCCAAAATCTTTTAGTCGGTTGATATATTTTAAGATAAGAGTTGTTGAATTTGTTCTAGTACTACTAATTTTCTTAGGGATAGGACCATTTGCTAGTATTTTATTTTACTGTATGATGTACTAATATGTTTAGGATTAATATTAAGATGAGGAATGCCTGCCTTAAAAACACATTTGTATCAAATATGCATTACATTCTTTTTGTTATTTCTCTTTCCCTTTTATCTGAATCATAATTTCTATTAGTAACAAAAATAATCAAGTATATGCTTGTAGAGGGGAATAAACATTTTAAATCAGCAAGTATAGATATTTTTTATAATCCTGGAGTTTAGGCAGTTTGTGCTGAGTTCTGACTAGTTTGTATGAGATATCTGCTGCCATTTACCAGTTCTTGGTGTCGAGTAACAAGTCCACCATAGCTTGAACAATTCTACTAAAATGTTATACTCCCTAACCCTTTCCTTTTTACTCTCTGATTAAAAAAAAATTGTCACCGGATCGTAAGTTTCAGAAGTTTTTTTTAAAAAAAAAAAAATATTGTGTCAAGTCTAACAATGCTACGTAAAATAAAATAAGATGAAAAGAGTAATTTTAATTTTAATTTTTAACTACAAGATTAAACGGAGATAGTAGTTATTAGTACTAGAAATTTTTTAATGAAATAAGCAAGAAAAGATTTGAGAGGGACCCTTTAACCAGAAGAAACCCAACATGAGTAGTTTGTTAGAAGTATTGGTTGCGCCACTCGATTTTAAAACTTCTAATTTAGAAATTGCTAAATAATATTAAATGATTGGAATATTTTTCTTTAAAAAAATTGGGTTTTTTGGGGTGGGGAAGAAAAATAAGAGGGAAGATTACGATATGAAAAATCAAACCCACACTAACAAAAAAAATTTAAATAGTCAACTAATTAAAGATTCATTAACGAACGATGGAAATAATAAATTTGAGAATCCGTAATTTTTTCCGCAATAAGAAATTGTATGAAGGGAGTGGTTCAAATTCAACAAGAGTGGATGAATGGCTAAAAACTTTAGCAATTACTCAGTATAGTAATATAGATATTCAATATTGCCTGCGTTTGACAAACACCACATATTTTTTTATATTTTTTTTTGCTTTTAATATAAAAATAAATCATTCATGACTCGTTTTCAAGAAATTAGTGAACCTAATTTGTTCTCTCTTTTTTGGGCCCACAGTTGATATATTATAATTGAGGCATCTATTCAGAAGATATTTTCATGCCTCTGTTTTATTTTATTAATATAGTTTGTAAAATATCTGGAGGTTGATAGTGGCCTTTATTTGAGGATTAATGTCCCTAATTTTGAATTATTAAGCTAACTAGTTGTGGCCGGCCATCACATCAACTTGGACAAAGCTAAAAATTTGGAGAAAGTTATTAATTTATATTTTATACTTCTAAATTCATTTTTATTTATTCAGTATTTAATTTGACATGCTTCTTGAGATTTAAGGAGCAATAAATAAAATATTTTTTTTATTATATCAATATAATAAAATATTTTTTTGAAAATTAACTACATTAATAATAAATATAAATTAAAAAATATGTCATAACTTATCATTTGATAGTATAAATTGGACAAATAAAAATACATATCTATTTTTTATAAAGGACAACTGGACAAGTAAAATCGATGAATAAAGTAAGACTCTTGGCAAATACATAGGGATTGTTTAGTTTGAATATAAGTTATGATGGAATTAGTTATGATGAGATAAGTTATGTTGGGATTAGTTATGCTAAGATTATTTCTAATTGAATGTTCGATTTGTTGTATTCAAAATAATATGCATTGCATAAATTTTAAGAACAAGTTATTTGTTTACAAAAATATCCTTCATGAATGTGAAAAGTAATGTATAAAAAGGGTTTAAATGGATATTTTTGTCATTTACCTATTTTCTTTCGGGATAGTTATCCTAGGATTACTATATCACCTAAGGGGAGAGATAACTTATCTCGGCACTAATTATTAATCTTGAGATAAGTTATTCCGGACTTGTCAACCAATGAATTAAGTGGAACTATAATTTAATCTCATGACTATTTGATATTATCTTCACACTAAATGACCCCTAGAGTTTGTTTGGATTGATTTTTCATTTTTGACTTATAAACCAAAATTCATAAGTAGTTTGACTATTTTTTATTAGTAGTTTAATTTAAAATCAAGAGTTTATAAGTATTTTTTTTAAATTTATCTCAATACTTCAAAAATCGTTTAAAAACTATTTCGACTTACGATAGGACAATCCGAACCGGCTCTTACTCCATATATATTTCTATCATACACAAGTTCCAATTCATCACGTTTATACATGTTCAGTAAATAAAATTTGTTTTGAGTTTAGATTCTATTTACTCATAATATAAAAATTATAATGTACACGTTAAAAATCAGTTACAGTAAAATCTCACTAAATTAATATTAGGTTAATTAATAATTTTTTTTAAATAATATTTTCTTTTGATCCTGACTTAGGCCAATGGAAAAAATCACCAACTTCCATAAGATAATAAGATAATATAATTTTCACAAAACTCTTATATAAATATTTGGTCTCGTTAATATTATAAATTAATAATTGTTTAAAAATACAAATATATCTAAGATAATTTAGTCAAATTTGATTTTATTGCGTTTTATTTTTTTGTTAAAATTTAAATCTAATTGAAACGCATCTCTTATTGCATCCAAAAGTTTTGATCTTATCTTTTCGAACTGCACCATATAATTATGAAGAGTTCTAAATGTGATGAGTGTTTTCTTATGCGTAATTGGTTCCAAAGGTATTGTATCATCTTCAACTTTATCACCAACATTATTTTTTTCAACTGTATCCATAATTTCTTGTAAGTTTTAAACTTTTGAACATGTATCATTTTCACCCATCCAACAAGTTATTAACATTCATTTTACTGCGTTAATCGAAATCATTAATCATGACATCAAGTTCATGAAAGACCTTTTCACAAGTGGGTTCATTTAAAATCTCTCAAAATTTCATCTCCGAATGAATTTTGCGGTGTCAAAATCTTCTTTAAATTAATAAATATCAATTTATCAGTTAAATAATAACTCTATAAAATAATAATAATAATAATAATAATAATTTATGATCCCCTATATTAATTAATTGAAATTTTACTGTAAGCTAAGTCATTTTTGTTATCATCTAAAGTACTATAGCCAAGTAGTTTTATCTTGAATTATCAGCCATGAAAATGTGTATGACCAAAGAATGTGGCGGTGTGGATGAGAACCCTCCTCCCTTAAATTAGAGGTCTCGGATTTAGGTCTTGAATATGAAAAAATCATTGGTAGAGAGCGGGTCTTACCCGACACGAATTCTAATTAGTCGGATTTCAACGTGGATATCAAACACCGAATAGGGAAAAAAAGAGAAAGAACAAGAAAAACGTGTGTGTGAAAGAGGGGTAAGATGGTAAAATTCAAATCAATTATATGGCACTAGAGAGCAATTCTAGTTCATTTTGCACTTGTACATTAACTTGTGGCCTAGCGAGGTGTTGGCTTGTACATAGTTTGAGTCACAAGTTCAATATAAAAAAATTGTTGGATTTATTTGGAGACTCATCGAAGAAAAAACTCTAACAATTTATATTTTATAATAAAAAGGAATGAAAAAGGTAAAAAGAATTTGTGCCTTTAAAGTTTAAACAACACAAAGTATACAAAAATAATTACAAAAGACTTTCTAGATTTTTATTTCCGTTTTTTCATCGGTAATCAATAATTTATCTTTTCTAATTTATACTTCCATGTAAATATAGAAGTTTGTCATTTAAGATAGCAAATAAATAGGAGATCGTTGAATATTTTGTTACCTTTTCAACTTTTACTTTCGTGTAAATACTAATTTGTTATTTAAGATAAACTAATAATTAGGATAGTTGGTTAATTGTTATTTTATCTTTTTGCTATATATACATGTATCCTACATAGGAATAAAGTTACAAACATTCAAAACATTTTTTTTTTATATATATTTTACTATATTTTATATTCTTATTCAAAAATTAGCTTTATATTAGCAAAATTACAAATTATAATTTTAATCACATCGCCCTCGAATTTTATCAGTAGCTTAAGATTGTGGAATAGCAGAAGACTATGCACAATCACTCATGAGTTGTCTTTTGCTAGTCCACAATCTTCTACTACTGATAAAATATCTCGTGTGGTTATAAGGCTCCAATAAATTCAACAAAAATCAATAATAAGTAATAATAGAGGTAATAATTTCAGTCTATATTTATAGAATCTGTTCATTTAATGTATTATCTAGTTATATAAACTATAGTAGTTTGAAACAACAAGGTGATTACTTACTCATTTATTTAGATTACTAATAATTCAGGTTTACTAGATAAAGAATATGTTATTTTCTTATTTTTGTGTAGATATTTTTATATTTGTGTGTATTAAACTTAATTATTAAGAATTTTTTTTTTTTTATGTAAATAAAAACTCTTGTGTTGGGTGACTCTTTTGAGAGACGAAGAAGAGTCTCCTGGAGAATAATATGTTTATCTTGTGGTGTAGAATTCATCAAACAAATTCAATGAATATGGGTTCTCATATGCTTCGGATCGGAATTTCTTTTAAGAATATTTTTTGTTAAAAGTATCCTCTTAGAGGTGAAGTCAAAATTTTAATCTTATGAGTTCTGAATTTTTTATAAGACAATTTCAAATATTAATATTTGGATTCTAAAATTAATATTTTTATATATTTAATAATACATTGAGCAAAAGTTAAAACGAAAATGAACCTTATAATATCTAAATTTAAATTTTAATCGATAAATTCTAATAGAAATATCCAACATTGAATAGGAAAAAATAAGTAAGACCACTTGTGGGATATAATAACACAAGTTGATCATGTCAAAAGAACTATATATAAATATCTTGTGGTGTAGAACTCATAAGACAAATAAAGGAGTTGATTTGAAATGGCCTTTGTATTTATCTTTTTATTTTTATTATTTAAAAAAAAAACAATTTGTGGCTATATATATAGTTGAAGCACTGTGGAAGATATTATGCTGCCTTGTAAAATACTCTTTAAATTATGACCATCATTTTTATTTTATTATATTATATATGTGTGATTATTATGATCACTCAAACAAGAATCAAGTTTGGACCTACTCTTCAATTATGACAACTATATTTCTTCTTTCTTTTTGACGTTCTCAATAGCAACACTTGGTTCTAGTATAGTCCTGTATATCATGTACATATAATGATTAATAATGTCTTTTTAATTTCTACAACTTGTCTATTAAATACTCTTAAACCTCATTTCTGCCCCTCTTTTGGATGAGTTTATTTTATGTTTGTTTGGAATAAAATTGTAAAATAATTTATTTTGAGATTAGTCATTCTTAGATAGTACTGTTATTTTTATATCACATTAAAGGTGTAATAATAATAATAATAATGAGATAACTAATTTCATAATAATTAGTTTTGAGATAACTTGTTCCCAATCAAATGAGTCTTAGGTTCTCATTGTATCTCCTTCGATTAGGCACCGTTTCACCAAACATAATTGAGAAGAATTAACCTAAATAACCGTGCAATCCTTCCGTGTCTAATTCTATTCAGAAAGTAGCTTATAAAGTGAAAGATTATTTAATATCATATATATAAGGATATAATAAAAAAAATTCTTAGTAAAAATAGAATAACTTTATCACTGACCTCCCTCCTCTTCACATGCTTTGAACTAGATAATTGAAGTATGAATAATATAATATCAGAATTTGACGGTGGATAAACTAAGAATAAGGAAGACTCTAGCTTTAATACTATAATACTATGTAAAGAAAATGAAAATTGAATTTAACTTAACCCTAAAAATTAACCTATTATGTGGATGATTATTCAATATCATCATATGGTTACAAACTTACCATTACTCATTCCCTCAATCAAATTATAATTCATGTCATTACAACTTGAATTTTGACTTATTTTTCTATTTTTCATCCCTCAAAAATGTGGAAAAGGTGGGGAATCAAACAAAGGAATTGATTCTAAAGCCAAAAGCATTTATGCTATTGCCCTGAGAGAGGGACAAGCCCCTATCTGAAAGGGATGTTCATCTTGGTGAAGTTGACACATTATATAAGAGAATGAATTATTTAATTTTATTTTCAAATATTATAAAATTATTTCATCTCTACATATATGGTGAATAAAGTTGGCACATGTTATGCAAATTAAGTAGAACTCCTTATATTATAATGCAATTTTCAGTGAAATAGTTTGAACATTCAATTCAAAATCTTAAAGCAATGGATAATTAATAAGGAATATAAAAGACCCATAATTACTAATTTCTCCATTCCAAAACAAATGAATTTCTGGGGTGTGCTTTAAGAAAATTAGTTAATTACATTAGTCAAAGGTAATTTATCAATACTATCCTTTTATTTCTTCCCAAAGTTTTCTTAAAACTAGAGATGTAATTGAAAACCCCATAAAAAAGAAGGGTAATTTTGAAAAAAAAAAAAAATTAATACGTTTTTGAAGTTTGAAAAATTCATTCATTTTGAAACATAAAAAGTGTCAGAAATTCATTTATTTAGTAGCGATGAGGGTATTTTTGTAGACACTTGCAAATAATTACGCAGCATAACAATATATTTTTTTAAAATAGCTATAACTTTTGTTGTGTATAAAAATAACTTTTGTGTTGTTATGGGAAAAGTGAGAATGCAACTCTCTCTTTTTCTTTTCTTTTGAGTATGAAAACAACTTTTGAAATTGTTATGGAAAAACAGGTGGCAGTGATGAAAAACAGGTGGCAGTGATGACTTATGACAGATTTGTGGTGATAATTTGAAAGTGGAACAAATGTACGTCTGATATATGTTCAACGTATCACACTATATATAAAAGAGAAAAGACATTAAATAACACCTGAACTTGTCCTGAATTTTTATTAAGACACTTTAACTATGCAGACGTTCTATTAGCCTTATATCTTGTATATGTCAATGTATATCATGGTATGTCAAGTGTGTTCATGACATACACATGACATATATGATAACTCCATAATGTCCCAATCCAGAGTAACAACCATAAAATCACGTTTGCCATTCTCCATAAATCATATATGTAATAGTTTACAGTAAAGATTTACAAGAGAAAAATTGGAGTCGCTATCGGTTAGGCAAAATAACTTATTTATTCCAGACATGTAAATCAAGTTAGAAATAGTACATTAAACACACACGAAAAATAAATCGCAATGTCTCAAGAAAGATTAATGGCACTTCCGCATAGTTTTTCTAGTTCGTCTTCCAAAACCTTTTGCAGGTTTGCCTTGGTTCGTCTATAGATCCAACCATGAGAGCTCTGATCCCAGTCAAACCTTGATGGACCGCTGCAACAAAAATGTTTCGTGAACACAATGGAGAACGGGTGGGTGCATATCTGAAATCGAAACTCAACACAAACCAGAAAGAGCAAATGATTGTAGCATGATATACCAACTTCTTCAGTAAAAGCTTAAAGAAATTTTAAAATCATAATGCATTGAAGTGATACTGCTATAAATATAGGGAAACCAGAGAAACAAGTGAATCTTTTGAATCCACTGGCGAGTGAACATGCTCTTTCGGGGATAAAATAATAATTCAAACAGTATGTTTAAATGTTCTTCCGGGTACTTTTAATTTAACTATCTACATCTGGATATTATTTTCATAACGGAAAGCATATTACAGCCATATTGTTACAATTATGTATAGAGCAGAGTACAGGGAAAGCCCCTCAATGATATACACACTCTTTGAACTCAATGAGCCTATAACAATTGTTTGCTGGTCTAAATGTGTAAATATTTGACTCCTCATAGTTGTTTCTTAAATATTGACTTTGAATCACAGATTTATTTTTCCTAAGCATGTTACAGTCTTGTATATACACTAAAGGAAGTACAAGAAATGTTTCCAAGTTGACGAAAAGAGAGAACAATGAAATTATAGATGGAGGTGGCACAGTGGACGTATTTGCAGACTGCATTGTGTTAGAAGGTTGATTTTTGATATGGTCCACACAAAGATTATATGAAAATAAAAACATAAACCAAGACACATCAGAAATGCAATTACAAAGAGAGAGAAGGAGGCATTGGTACCTCACTGGTGAAGACATCCAAATCTGCCTATTTGGCGTCTGTTTGTTTATCACGTAGGTTCCCAGGCTCCCAAGCTTCAGCGTTAAAACCTCATTCTGAGAACAAAATCTAGAATATCAAGACAAATGCAGGACATTGAAAGAAATATATTTTAAAGCTATTTTATCCTTCTCACCCCATAATCCACATCGAAACCATCAATGTCAACTGAGTCCCCATATTCCTGTCATGTAGAAAAAAGATGCAACTGTTAAAACAATAAAAAAATGCAGACTGCTAATCATATGTACAACACAACCCAACTCAATTTTAACTTAGCAGATTGACAAACAATTTTAACAAGAGAAGGAAGTGCGCTGCATGGGGTTAAAATCTCTTCATGGATATGAATGCATGATGCATAACCAATCTTTGGGGTAACATGTTCTTCAACTACTCGACAAAAAGTAGAACAATTTCAAGCAGCCACTTGGGAAATTCAATCCAAATGACATACATAAGAGATTGCACGTGGATGTTTCAGAATGCTAGTTGACGGACTAATTAACTACCATCATTCTCAATTGGCCATGGAAATGTATTTGGAGAAACAAGGCCCCATTGAAAGTAAAGTGTTTCACATGGTTGGTGGCTCACGAACAGTGCCTACCTCAAGATAACCTTCGGAAAAGAGGAAGGATTATTTGTAGCAGATGTGCACTGTGTGAGAGGCACAATGAGGATGCCAATCATCTTTTTATTCATTGTGCATTCATTAGACAGATCTGGGATTTTGTTCTGAACAACATCGGGGTTAACTGGAAAATGCCAAGGACGACAAGAGAACTGCTCCAGTGTTGGTACTCAAGAAGATTTGGTAAGACAAAGATGATAAACATGAAATATCTCCCTTCGGCAGCATGGTGGACCCTTTGGAAGGAAATGAATGCAAGCATTTTTGAAAGCAAATCAGAATATGTAGTTAGTACTAAGTACAGATGTTTATCCCAACTGTTTTTTTTGGGTGTAACATGGCAATTGCAAATGATATAGAGGCCATGATAGATTTTTTGAGCTCACTACACAATATGAAATGGAGCGACCCCTTGTAAATTCCCCATGCACCTTCTGGTTGCTGGACTTTTAATACAATACCTTTTTAACAATAGAAAAAGTCCAAGTAATTTTTCTAAGTATCAATAAATTCCTGAGGGTGAGTAGCGCAAGGCTCACGGCTCGATGGATAATAGGCCCACCCCTCTAACCTTCTCCACTTAAATACCCAAGCTTTTGTTTAAGAGAAGTTCCTGATACTAACTAAACTTTTGAAAACAAAAAGAAGATCCAATACAAACAAACACAAATTTTAGACTGACTATAAACATCAGCAACCACCTTGAGTATCACAGTGCAACCGCTAAGGCCTAAGATATAGGAACATATACGAGAAAATCCAACTAAACTTGATACAAATAAAGAGTATATTGAATACATCAGTATACCTCCAACTTATCTAGCAAGTCATGGATGGTGGCATTTGCCAGTCTGTGATACTCATCTTCCTGCAGCAGAGACCTGTAAATTTACAAATTTAGTATGACGATACAGACATATTTTCCTCAAAAAAATTCCAACTGTGGAAGGACGTTCTAAGAATTACAAACAGAAAACAACCTCCATTGTAGATATTAGAGAGAGAGCAACACACACACAGAGGAGAGAGCGAGAGAGAGAGAGAGAGAGGGGGGGAGGGGGATTAAGACAACGTTAGTTTCTATGCGAGAATCAACGGTACAGTACATAAGACACAAAAATCTAAGTATCAAGCATTGACTATTATGCAGCAAGATGGGAGCTTTAGCAATAAATTACAAATCCATGGGACAATAGCGCAAATGTTTTATGCTGCTCTTCCTTTAACACGTAGAGAAAAGGTGTACCATTTCAATCTTCCCAAATTTACTTTTCTTTTGTCAAGCTTATCTTTACTTGTCTAGAAATGCAGTATTAGCTTTTCAGACAATATAGTTTCCCCCATATAAGATCTATAGGAGCCAGGCAAAACAGTTTCAGACTTATGTGCAGTTATTTGAAGCTTCTGATGACTTCTTCTACTTTTCATCATATTTTTGTTTTACATCCACCTTAGCTTACTTTTACCTCACATTACATCAACCATGCAACACACCCTCAGTCAAAACAAACCAAAATAGCTATTCCTTTATCACGGGCAAGTGTAAATCAAACACTAAACTTCATCTATTAGTCTAGTGCTGGACCACGGCTTCAAAAATCAGTATATTGACCTGCAGAATTCTTCTAGACTAATTGTATTACCTACATTCTATCCTCACTTACATTGGAAGTCGAACACATTGGAAAATCAAAGATTCTCTGAGATACAGTATAAAATGAGGACATTAAGCTGCTTAATCAAACTAAAAAATTTCATCTTTGAACATTTATGTGTTTACACCCTTTACAGTGATGCTTAACAATTACACAAAGAAGGCGGAGAGGGGAAATTAGAAGGACACGTGTTTGGTATGATGGGAAATTTTTCCTCAATGAATTTGTTTTCCACGAAAATACTAAAAGTAATTATGCCACTTACCACAGAAATCATTTTCATTTACAAAGATCCTTACTCTTATTCAATCTCACTTACTTCAAACAATGGTAAGACATGGAGGTCGAAGATTAGGATAGGAAGATAGTAGGTAGCTAAGTGTTGTCACATTTTTGTGTGGGAGAGGCAGGAGTCTAGCCCCCTTCTCCTCTTCTCCTTTTTTGAAATATTTTGTAGTTATCGCATAGTTTCTTATTCTTCAATGTACTACTATATGTTGTTGTATTTGCTTTGTATCTTGCCACTTGATTGTCTTATTCCCTTACAAACCTGCATTGGGTACATTTCTATTGAGTCAAGGGTATACGGGAAACAGTCTCTATACCTTCTATACTTCACAAAGGTAGGGGATAAGTCTGCCTACATCCTGCACTCCCCAGACCACACTTATGGGATTACACTGAGTTTGTTCTTGTTGTTTAGACATTGGTTATTGACCTTTACTACCCAAAATATCACCAAAAACTTTACCCTCACACTCTATCCTACACCTTGCACACTTACCATATGTGATGCACCTCTCCAGCAAAACACCGGACAGACAATATTTTCCTATGGAGAACACTTTCCTCCACACCAGATGCATCTGTCCCTATTTCTACTTCTAACAATCCTCAAACCGTACACTCAATACTACTCTTCAATCTAATATTCAGGTCTACTAACATCCTAAGGCATGCCCTATTTCGCAACAGAAAAACAACTAAGATCGAACTAGTTTCAAGCAAATTGAAAATTAAGAATTCTAGATATAGGATAATCTCCGTTTTCCAATTGTTCAAGCAAATTCTATAATCACTACAAATAAAAGCAAGTAATCGGAACTAAAATTTTAACCTACCGGTAATCAATAGCAGCAGGACCTTCAGAAGCATCTTGGAGAGGTGACGAGCGGGAACAATAGCTTCTAGAAACTTTTGAGAGTAACGATTTGGATATAGTACCCGAAGGTTCTAGAAGATATTTATGCGTAGAAGTAGAAAGAAATGATCTTTGTATTAATGAAGAGGAATTAGGTTTGAGAGCTCTGCATAGCGATTTCCGAAGCAGAAGCAGTTTCCGTGAACAAGAAGACGCCATTTTTGCTCTTTAGACCAGTTTCCAGTTCCTTCGCCATTCTAGTTACTTTACACAAGCTGCCAACAGGCCCAAACTTATTCTTTAAGGTTTAAGCCCATCATTTTATATACTTTTTTGGGCCTTACACACTTTGTTTCGATGATCGTTAGATATTGTTTCTTAATGTAGCGTATTGTTGTTGTATCATATCATATTGTACTTTTTAAATAAATATAATGTTTGGATGTATTGTATCGTTTTTCTTTGTTATATAATTTCACACATTCATAGTTTGAACAATAAACCTACAAGAAATTATAGGATACGGGGTGAAGCTACCTATGAAAAGGTGAAAACAAGAAATAGGTTTTTTCGTCATTACCTAACGATAAATTTAAATAATGTAACATAATAAAATTTAAGTAACAATCAAAACAAACATCGTATTTAAACTAATAATACAATACAACATATAATAACCATCCAAACAAGGTGTCAATGTTCGTCAGGAAAATTATTACTTATTTACTAATAATATAATAGTATATAATATTTTATTATTTACCAACTTTTCCAAAAAAATTATCCCCTTTATTAGCCTAATCAAATAGTATATATATATTTGACATTTGTTTAACCCAAAATGAAAAATGTAGATATAGGTTCATGATCATTTTATCCTTACTTATGTCTTGAGAGATAAAAAAAATACATTTAACATTTTCATTATTTATGTGCTATTACCTTATAATTGAAATACTTATAGACTTTAATAACAATTACTATTAAAAAAAAATATATATATTCTTGAACACGACAGATAATTTAAGAGAGAAAGTAGGGAGTAAGAATTGGTTTCCAAACTAAATCTCATTTTTCATCGGTCAAAGCAACCCCAACAACATAACTGAAAACTCGCAAAAATAGTTTCTTTAATCAAAAGAGCAAACTAGACAATTAATTAGTTGATAAAATGAATTCCAAAAGGCCAATTGAAAGAAGAAGTATGCTGTTATTTTTTACATGGAAATGAAAAATGAAAAAGGAGTTACAATTAGTTACTTAGTTGAAAGTTCATCAACCATAGATAGAAGAATTCATTCAAATCCAATTATATTAGGGACAAGAAGGAGATTTGGTTGTAATCGTCGAGCACAACTTTTAGCCATTGCTCATGAGTTAAGGCATCATCAACAACTATCTCACAAGTCATCATCGAAACAAAAACACAAGGTAATCATATATAGTGAAATGTTCTTTTTTATTTTATAACAAAGAAATTCTACGTCCAATGCATAATGGATATGTACATCTACGTTCTCTACTTAAATATTTCAAACTTTTGATCATGGTTGGATTTAGAGGTGAATCGAGAAAAAAATTGCTCAAGAGTTCAAACTATAAAGAATTAAACACATAAATAAATCATGGGATCCAATATATAGTATATATACATATAACAATAACAACTTATTCAGTATAATCTCAGAAGTAGGTCAGAGAAGGATAAGATATCTACACACTTAATCTCTATCTTTGTGAGGCAAAAAAGTTATTTTCGATAAACCTTCAGCTCATATAGTATATATACATAAGAAAGAAAGAAAAGACAAAAAAAGTCTTCTTGGTCGAGCTCGTGACACCGGGCTTTATCACTTAATCAAAAGCACTAGATCCTAGTGAATGTTTTATTTCTTTTGGTTGGTATATATTGTGTATTACTCTTGTTAATATGAGTTATTAAAATTTTGTACAGAAATGGAGATGGACAAAAAGGATTAGATTGTCATTTTCCCGTTTGTTTCATAGAAATGATAAGCAATGGAGGTATGAGAGCATTGGAACACAAGGATGCAAAGGAGCAAAAAAGAGAACAACTATTTTTTGTGTAAGTCTTGCTATTATTATTTTCTATAGTAATAAAAATTATGTGTATTTTGGAAGGGGAAAAAATCATACTGTCGGTCGGTGCAAAGAATTTAAACTCCGACTAATTTGTGTTCTTTTTGTTGTGTTATGCAGAATAAATTGAAGGGCTTCTTCAAGGACATCTTAGGTGTCTGGCAATTTTGTAAGCAATCGTAAATTTTAGAAATGACAAAATTAATTCATGAAAACATGATCCATTCATAACGGATAAATAATTTGCTCACTTTGAGACGTTCAAATTTTATTCAATTCGCCTATTTTACATCACCAATCGTGATGATCTAGTATTCTTCCGTTTAATTGAATTTTTGAAAGTTTCTAATTGAAGTAAATTTGATTTTCCTGTGCAAGATATTTCAAATTCATTTTCAGCTATACACATAGTTTTTGACTTTTGTTGCTCGCACTCTTTAAAAGTTTCAACGAATGTACGTCGGGTTATCCAAAAGTAATTATTTTTTGAGAATCCGAAACCAGAAGATCATAGTTAAATGTTTGTGAACTATGGCCCACAAAATATGGTTAGTTTGGTTATCAGATTTGAGAAACGCTCCTAAATGAAGTAGTAGAAATACTTTTGCTTACTGTTAAACAACTACTTTCATCATCAACATTCAATTTTAAAAGAGTTAATTACTCCAAACACTTCTATGTTACTATGAAAATCCAAAAATTAGGAAATCATCAATTAGATAACAGTATTTTTTTTTTAATATAGCACCATGCGATAAAGTATTTTTAATGTGCATGCGTGCTTAAAAGAACATCAATTTGAAACCTCTCTGGAAAAAAAAGATTCTTACATAGATAATTATAAACCGAATAAAAAGAGTCTAAAGGTAAAAATGCCTTTTCCTTGCTCCTTTTCATTGCCGAGATACTGATGTTCTGTTTTTGAATTGAAATATATGTACGGAAGCATAGGCGGACCCACTCTCTAGGTGAGGTGCACGTGCACTCGTTAACTTCGAAAAAGATCATGTACATATATATATATATATATACATTTATATGTATATCTATCTTGAGACACTGACAGAAATTAGGATATAACTAACAATGCATATATGAAAAGTATAGGAGTGTCATTGTGATACTAGTAGGGGTGTACATGATCGGGTTGGTTCGAGTTTTTCAAATATCAAACCAAACTATTTGTGTAAAAATTTTAAATTTATAAACCAAACCAAACTAATAAAATTCAGATTATTTTGGGTTTTTCAACTTCAGGTTGGTTCAGATTTTTCAAATACCAAACCAAACCATTGTGTCGAATTTTTAAATTTATAAATCAAACCAAACTAATAAATCTCAAACTTTTTTTGATTTTTTGATTTTTTCGGTAAAATTTGCATACAAACATATAATTAACTTGTGCTCCAAATATTTTTTTAGTCCAACCAAAGTACAATTATCTAAGATGTTTCTTAAACAAATAACACAAAATATGAGATAAGTACTGATGACACAAAAATATTTAATAAAAAATAATAATGAAATCATCATATAAAATAAATATTGCAAAGTCATAATGAAAATGATCATAATTTAAAAGTACTAAATCATGCTAAAATAAGTTTAATAAGTATTAGTTACATTACTAAATATTTAAGGAAAATTAAAATTAGCTTATGTATTATAATTGTTTAAACTAATGTAAAACTAAAGAACAAATATTCAATATTATTGTCATTTTTAGTGTTGAATTGATTTTCTTTTTGCATTAGTATTAATTTGATTTTGATTTAAGTTTTATTATAATTATCAACATCTATGAACTATAATATTTATTGGACCATTCCGAATTCTAAGTTTTAAACTTGAAATAATATATTAAAAGATAAAAACTATGAAATAGTATAAGAAATATTTTAAAATTATATCAAAGTAAATATCTTTACGTATAAAATAAAATTTTAAAATTACTATATAATGTCAGGTTGGGTTGGTCTCGGGTTGTTTTTTTTTAGTTAAAATCAAACCAACCCAAATATAGTCGGATTTTTTTTTCCAATACCAAACCAAATCACTAGTCGATTTTTTTCCGGTTTGACTCAGTTTACGGTTTGGTTCGATTTTCGGTTCGGCTTTGTACACCCCTAGATGCTAGTACAAGCTAGAGGATCCACCCGCAAGACCTGGGTTTGAATCCAGCTAGAGTGTTTATTTCATTGTTTTTATTTTAAGTTTATCTTAGAGCTCACATTTGAGTTAAGGTAATATTGATGCACCCAAAGTCTTCAAATTCTGGGTTCACATATCACTTACGTTATGCGGTGCTTTTATTTGGAATTTTGGATGATATGTATTTTTGTATACCAGGGGAGTAACTTTTTTTCGATTTGGTATAACTCAACTATTATCACAGTCCATCAGTTAATCATCGACCTATTTTTCAGTTCATTCCTCTGTTTCATTTTCAATTTGTATGTATATATAATTGAATTCCATGTTCTATAACACATAACCTCCTTTTTTTGCAGTAACCATAAAAGAAAAGTAAATTCATCAGTATGAGACTATAAGATTTGTTTGCATATAAATCATAGTTTTACCCCATGAATCCTAGAGCAAATAGCAACTATAGTACGTATATATATCATCTATATAGTTAAAAAGAAAGGATAAACGGTGCAATAAGGTATTTGCATCTAATTCATTTGTATGTGTATATCGTATCAATTGATCATCAAAAGCAACTACATTCCGATATTGTTATAGGTGTGTTCATATGAAGGAAAACATTTTCTTGAAATATATACTCTTATTTATTGATATTTGGTAACTAAGCAAAACATTGTTTGTCCTAAAAATATTTATATATAGATAAAAGAACACTATGGACAAGGGTGTGGTAGGCAGTGGGATCGTCATGGGTGGCGGGAGGAAGACAAAGCTTAGAATATAAAGTAAACTTATAGTGAGCGTCTTTTTTTCTTAAATCGATGAGTCACATGTTCGGTAATGCTAACTATTATAAAAGAATGCCACCCCTCAAGACTATCATTAGCTTCTATTGTTGAATCTCGTACAAGTTAAGTTGCATTGACTGCAAGCGAAACATGAACACTCACTTTGTGTATATTGTAGTATATATTATAGAAGAAGTGTGGTGATTGACCTCAATACTATTGGTGATCTCAAAGTTAAACAAATGAATGAAGCCATGATCGTATTGGAATAGATGCACAAAGCAGTCAATAGCAATTGATTCCCATCTAACAACAGATCGCAAGTTACTTTCAAACTCAAACCACTTGAAATTGAATTGCTGCTTCTTCTTTTTTCTTGTCATTGATAGAGTGGTATTCTCCACGTTAACCCTTATGAAAAAGGGACAATCCTATCAAACATAAGAAGAAGAATCACGTAGGTATTGCAAGCCAGTAAAAAACACAAGGACCGATACTCTCAAATAAGCATATTACACGAATCATCCAACGCGCAAACCAAAGGCAATACAAGAAGTACTAGTTCATAGTTAATAAAATTAACCCCATGCACAAATGTTGCAACCTTCTTTTCCTCAAGGATATGAATATATCCAATGAGAGAAAAAATCTTTAATATTACCTGATTTATGAAACTATTGCCTAGTTCATGAAATTAAAGTACCTAGGAGTAAGGAGGAGGGTTGAATTTACTTTACTATGCAATCAGGTTCCTATTTACAGGCAACTACAGGAACTCCAAATTGCTGTAAGCAGTGCCATCAATCCTCGCAGTAACCAGGGTTAGGATCTGCAGCATGGATGTCTCACATATTTTTCTGGGTTAAGACGAAGAAAATCATAGTCAAACAAACATGTCTCACCATCCCAACCACTCTTGAAAACCTTTTTTCCTGATAAATCACCGAATTCTGCTACTTGCTCGATGTCGTTGCCGCCTCCTTGATCTTCCCAATAAGAGCCTACTGTGAAGTCGAGAGATTCTGTTGAAAACATTAGATGCAGCCTCAGTACCAGAATGATGGACAAAAAAATCATCCTGATCAAATGATTGATAGCGATCATCGAAAAGATCATCTGGGTGGACATTATTATTCCACAGATCACTAAGAGGGTCTGACCTAAAAAGAGTCTCATCGAGATGGTTATCCAATCCAAAATTCCTGTGGAGCCCTCCAAAATTACCATCTATTACATAATCTCCCATTACAATTGCCCCAGGCATGGCAGACCTGATTGTGCTAAACACATCGTTCAACTCTCTCTCGTGCTCAAGCTTCTTCCATTTCTCTGCAAGTGAAGGGTCTACTTCTAGGGGGCGTGCTGAAGGATGCTCCCGCCTTACATGTTTCCTTAGCTTTTTGTACGTTCCAACAAACGAGCAATTTTCATGCATGCACGTTCTCTTCTTTGCATTTAGATGCTTGCGTGCAGGTTCCACAACCGTCCAACCCTTTACCTGCCCACGACAGAGTGGGCATATAAGTACAGTTGCCCCAGCTAAACAACCTGCTCCTGACGAGCAATAAGGATCATCTGTTGACAGCAACCCTGGTTCAGAGCCCTCAATTGAAGTGACTTTAGTATACGCTTTCTTGTACTGCTCAAGACAATTTGAGAAACGGCAGCTAGTGGCACACATATAAGGACGACATCCCTTGTCATAAGATGAGCACAGCAGCAGCACTGCATTGTGAGGGTGCTCCATACAAACTGAGCAAGTTGCCCCTTCCCATTCTTTCTTCTCTGATGATTTTGGCCGTTTCTCCTTTTGGTGAAGCTTTTTGCACATTTTTGAGCGGCAAGACGGCAAATCATGGTGATGGAAATCAGCTATCTGTCGCACCTTGCTTGGTTTTGTCATTTCTGGTAAAGAAGACACAGTCCCCACCCGCAAAATAAAGGGAACAAAGAAACCAATGGGATAGGGTGGGGAGGGGAAGAGGTTAGTAAACCAGATTTTTGCTAAACAAGCAAAGCTTAAACTATTAAAACAATAACAGGAAAGAAGGAAAAGATATCATGCAAGGTTTCAAATGTTTCTCAAACTCTACATTTAGAACTTGAGCGCATTCAGATATGTTGCTAACACAGATGAATTTGCTGTCTTGATGGAAGAAAGCTAGAGGATAAAAGATGTCTTAAATCACCAAAACCTGTTTAGTGCACACAATGCTGATCCGCTTAACATGAGAACTAAATTATTAACAATTTTAGGAAGTAGAGCAGGTAAATATACACCAGTTAAATGCACATGTAATGAAGCATCTCAACCACACAAAAAGAGTGCTCCATGAAAAGCCAACCCCCAGCACATGCTTTTCTTTTTGTTATTGATAAGCATGGTGTCCGGGCCAGTTTGCATGCAGTACGCACTTAGAATAATTCCACGGGATACCGCCACCTCTAACCAGTAACAGATATAAGGTAACTTTGACCACAAGGCTAGAACCAATGGGAAGAATTCACCTCCAACGCATACTGGTGCTTCAAAATAGACTCCAGTGGACCATAAAGTTTATGCCTTTTATAGGTGCATTCGTTTATTCGCCAACTATTCAAGCCGACTTTTCGTTAAAAATCACAAAGGTACCAGAACTAAAAGTTAGAGCCTCTCTATTTATATCATCAATAAATTTAAAATAGCATACAACACTCAATCATAGGTAAAACATTTAAAGTGAAAAGAATGGGAACAATAACATAAATTCAAATTAACCAACTTCGCAAAATGAAAAAGAAAAAAGATATGAAGAAAAGGAAGGACAAGAATTGTAGTTAGCTAATTTAGATAACAAAATAGGCATCGTCTTCTATATCAATTGTCAATGCCATGATTTTGGTATAGGATTGAGAGAACAACTACAGGCTAACGTGACTGATAAAGTTTATCTTTACTCCCTTCAACTCGATTTATGTGATGGTGCTTGACTGGGCACATAGTTTAAGAAGGAAAGAAAAGACATTGGAACCTGTCTGGTCTAAAATAAACCATAGATATTTAAGTGGCTATAAATCATCCCATTAAGGGTAAAATGGGTATTTTAAAGTCAAATTGTTACTAAATATAGAAAGGTGACATTCTTTTTGGGATTAACTACAAAAGAAAATAGTGTCATGTAAAATTAAGCCAGAAAGAGAAAAGGATGGTGTTTGGGATAACTTGTGTACACCTCAATTATTCCACCAAATACATGCCACCTTCGACTAGTACAGACACCGGATAACTCTGTCTAACAAAGCTTAGGAAGATGGAAATTAAACCCCGAGCTCCACTTATATTAATCACTAGGCCACACTATTAGTTGCTAGATTAAAAAAAAATGTTTTTTAAAACAAAATTGGCAAGAGCTAAATAGGCATTGCCTCTCTATAAACTCCCCTGCCAATGACATGATTTTGAAATAGGATTGAGAGAATGTCAATAGGCTAACTTCACTGGGAGTTTAATTGCACAAAATTACTGACCAAAAATGTTTTATTTATAAAGACAGTGTTTAGGCCAACTTGTGTACACCTCGATTATTCCAACAAATACCTGCTACCTTCCACTAATAAAGTACTGGGAAACTCTATCTAATAGAACATAAGCTCTCTACTGAAAACTGAATCATGTGATCTCTAAGAGTTTCACCCACTTTATAAATCACTAGGTCAGACCCTTGAGTGCCTAGTAAAAGAGTCCCTTTTTAACACAAAATTGGAGAGAGAACAGTGTTGCCACCCTATCTTAATGAACATATGTCAATGCAAATTGTAAGCAAATTGAGCGTTTTAATATATAGTTTTAAAATCTTATATACCTATTTATTATCAGGATATTTTGTAGATATGAAATACGATTCTATTACATTTGAACCACATCCTTTAACATAGGAGCAGGGTGATACCAAATCCCCCACCCCGCAAAAACATTTCAAATTTTCATCAAGCCGACGACAACAATTTTATAACCATACCCTCTTCCATCTGAGAGAGCTAAGTTTAAATTATGTACTCCCTTTGTCCCAATTTTGTGGCAGCCTGTGGATTTTGAGAATCAATTTTTTTAATTTTAACCGTGAATGCAAAAATTAAATCTTGATTTTTTATTGGAATAAAATTTACAAATTTGAAACTATGTAAAATGTATTATAAGTCACTGTAATTGACAATTTAAAATATTTGCAAGCCATTTGAAAAATATTTAGTCAAAAAAAAAAATCGTTTGACTTTCAAACCCAAAATGTGCCACATAAATTGGGATGGAGGAAGTATAAAAGATGAGCAACATAATCAGCTAGATAGCCTAGGTTGTTTAACTTGTAAAAGAAATTAAAGATCAAAATCTCTCTCAATATCCCAACTTTGGCACTTTGCAATCCAAAAATATGAAAACAACAGTAATTGTGCCTGATCAAAACTCAAATATGAGCAGCAAGGTCATTCAAAACTAGGAGAATATTGATCCTCCAAATTGTGTTCAGGGATCTTCATCCTCTAACTATGTTTTTAACAATTTATACAAGATATCCACAACAAACTGAACAGAACAATAGAACATAATAGCTCAATTGTAACAGTTAATAGCATCATCATCACTTCAAACAAGTACTTATTGTCCCAAACTCGCCCTTTCGAACAGGATTCTCATTTATCCTCTTTTCAATTAAAGAGAACTAATAAGATCTTTTCAAACAGATTAACCATTGCAATACATAGAAAAACAAGCCAGAAGGTCCTAATTAAAAACATCCAAACGAGAAAAGTGACCAATTTTCCGATTCCAACTATTAAGTACTCTCAGGTAATGTTATCCATAACAAGCCTTTTTGCTAACTTCACATTACCTTGAGAGAGTTTTAGAATATGTTAGGTAAATAAATGCATAGTATAGAGATAAAAAAACAACACAACCTATAAACACTACCAAAACTTAATCAATATGCAATCTACTCAGAAACGAGAAATAAAAATCAATCTGCTCCATTTAAACACAAACATTTACATAACTAAATCAATTAAAGCAGGCATCAACCAATCGAAATCCGGAAAACGGAAACTTAGTAACAAAAACAGATCAGATCTTGAACAAATGTACCTGAACACCGTAACGTATCGATTATAGGTTAGGTTTATCTGCACTTTTGTATATAGACCCGATTTGAAGAAGAAAATTTGTATGGAGGAGAGAGAAGGAAGGAGAGAGAAAGTGTGTATGCCCTACTCTCCTCGCTCCTCTAATCTTTCCGGAAGATTTGAGGGTTTGCGTCCAACAATTGCTTTCTCTCTCCAGTTTTCGCTGCCTTCTGCTGTGGGCTTACACTATATCTGTGCAATTTACAGTGACGGGTCGGGTTGCTTCCTGTTTTAGGGCAGAAAAATACATAAATGAGTTTTAAAATTTAATCTTTTTAATCAGCATTAAATATTTATCGAATTTATAGTTTAGATTTGGCGAGAATATAAGAAAAAAAAGATTTCCACCTGAAATAAAGTTCTATCATATCCTAAGATATACAATCATAAAAAGAAATTATACCTTAAAAAACTATGCCTCCAAATGCCAATTTCTCCTAAATTTCTTTTCTTTCGTAAATATTGACAGAGATTAAAAATAATAACTTCTGATAAATTTACTTAAAGGATCAAATTATTTGATGCCTACTCAAGAAATATTTTAAACGTGTCATCAAGTATAAAGAATAACTTTTGTTATTTTCTCTAACTTAGGGATTCCCTTGGATGTAAATGCAACATCAACATAGTAGAGTCATATTTAACACATTGTGACGCCATTATTTCATCGTGGTGACTTTTTCACTGAGGAATATGTACCTCTATTAAATTAATCAATAAATTTAGAAACTATCGTAATTTAATTAAAGTATATTTACTAAAAGATGATTTTATATTATTGTCAGTGTCATACTGTTAAAATGTCCCCATTAAAATGTCAGATTTTGAACACGATAGCACTTACAATTCAGACCCAATATCACTATTATCTAGTTCAAATTTAGTAGTTTATAATGCTTCCATAGTGATATTATTTGTAAAATAGTGTACACTTGAGAAACCTAAAATAAAAATGAATCATTATCATTCTATCTAAATAATATATAGCAGAATCAAAACTATTGTTTTTTTTATAAAAAAAAGTTACAATCTTTCAAAAAGCAACGCATCTTAAATCTATTTGGACAATGAACTCTATATTCTTGAGCGCATTTCCCCAAATTATTAGATCTTCAACATGTGTATACCCTTCGTTTGTAAGAAAATTGGCACATTAGTTTATCTCTCTCCCCGGATATGATTGATAAATGAGCAGATACCGTATACCAATACAATTCTTTTTCAAATTTTCAAAGCTCGCGTATTATCTAATAAACTTACTTTTGTTACGTCCTTTATCCCTGAAAAACGAACAAATTCTCCAAAAAGTTTATAAAGTTTAAAGGCATTTGATGCTTCTAAACCAATTCAAAAAGATTCCTCCAAAGAAATCATTCTTGTACTGTAATACTTTTGAACGTCTTCCTCGATTCTTAACTGGTAAAGTGATTTAAAACTAATTCATTTCTTAAAACCTGTTATATTCTTTCTCCAAACATTTATACGACATACTATCCTATTAAACCCATACTAGTTGAAGTAATCTGTTATTTATCAAACAAATTGGAGCTTTTTTCAAAAAAAAATTGTGAGTAATTTAGAGTGAACAATTTTTTGATGTTTTTCAAAAACCTGAAAAATTCAAAATTCTGAATTTTTCAAAATTTTATCGTCAAACGTGTTTTTCAGAGTTAAACACTCTCTTTGTTCACATGATATCAGAACTAGACTCTTCTCTGTTCTTGGTTTATCTAAGGTTAATCTCCATATTATTGTTCATGCTCCAATGTTCATAAATCTTTCTTCATATCAACCAGGCTTAACCTCACTTCTAACTTACCGAATCTCGATCCCCCATGTTATATAGTCACGCTCCAGATATCCAACTCTAGACATGCAGGATTGTTGTTGTTCCACAATAGTTGACATGTGTTCACTTCTATCAACTAGCTTTTGAGGTTGAGTCAAAGACAAAATACACACGTCCCTCATGGAGGCAAAGTTTTTAATTTTTGGTTTGATAAATTTAAGCTCCTTGTCCTTGATCAAGTACCTTTTTCTTTTCCTTTAAACGTGAATCAAAATCCCAGAGTTGATTTCTTTTTTCGTTATTCCATTTTATCAATTTGTAGAGAGGGAAATATAACTAGTTAGGCGTATGACTCGTCCCACATTAGTGTTGCAACATATTTGTCTGTTGTTTATTAAGTGAACAACTACGATTTAAGGACACGACCTTACTTGAACATGATCTGTTCTATAGGCTCGTATATCAAGTGTGGTTGATGAAGCATGGTCATGTGACCAGAGCGTGATTAACAGCCTTTCAGGACTCCTGGAGCTTGTGGATGGTCTCATAGCTGTCTGACAAACTCCTCTAACTTTTTGTTTGTTCCTCTATCGTTCTCCGAATACTAGCTTTCTATTTCAGCACTGTTTGCTTCCATTTTCAGCTACTCTTCGGTGATACTTTCGGACTGCAATTTAGAGTTCTTGGTCCCAAAAAGAAAAATTTAGAGTAAGAAGGCTAGTAGCTAGAAAGCGACTTAAGAATGGTTCTTAAAGGTATTCGACTTACATAAACTCAAGGTTGTGATCCAAGCGCATAAAGAGAGGAGAAGCTCACTGAACTTTAATGGTTGACAAATAATATGATTGTATTGTAGTACTAGAAAACAAGATAGTCATTGAGTTGTTTACTTACATAGTATTAGAGCCAGGGGCGGACCTACAGAGGGTCAAGTGGGTTCATATGAACCCACTTCGTTGAAAAATATCACCGTATATATATTTGATCAGTTTTAAAAAATTTATATGTATATATTAACATTTGACCCCACTAACACAAGTGTGACCCTTGGCAGAGTGGTGAAAAGGGTTCAATTTTCTCAGTCAGCCCAAGTTCGTAGAGTGTATAATTTGATAGAGTATATAAGAATAATGCAAAATAGGGTGCATTAGTAATGCTTGCATTAGTAGTACTTGCATTAGTAATGCAAGCATTATTTCTTATACATTGCTTGGTTTGATGTATTAGAAATAACAAATTTTGCATAATTTCTATTAAAAATTATATGTTTACAAATATACCCTTCACACTTTATTTATTTGTACACTTCATTTGCAACAAAGTTCTTTGCTAAAACATCAAAAAAAATTCTTTGCTAAAACATCATTAACTCTTCTTCTTCTTCTTTTTCAAAAATAATATTAAATAGTTGTACTATTGTGTCAAAAAAAATTGTGGAAAGTTGGCAAATAATTTTTTTATCAAATTTATCGTCACAATTGTAAAAATTTTGATTAAATTATGTTGAAATTGGATTTTTTTCTTTTTTAAAAAAAAAGATACTTAAGAGGTCATAAAGCCTATTAAGACACCAAAAAATTAAAAGACACCGAAAAGCAAATCAAAATAAAAACAAAAACTTATGACAACAAAGAAAATGAAAAGGCTTTAAGGATAGCTTTGTAATTATTTAATCTAATGCAAGTGTTAAAATGCTATGTATTACTAATACCTAGAATTCCTTGGTATTAGTAATACACAACTTAATACACAATAGAGTGTATAACTAATGCTTGCATTAGTTATACATGACATGAAAAAGTGTATCAAACAAGGTACTACTAATACACACACCTAATGCATGCATTATATTTTCTAATACACTCTACCAAACGACCCCAGTGTATTAGTAATGCTTGCATTAATTATACATAGATTATTTTTAAGCATTGTTTGATTTGATGCATTAAAAATAGAATGCATTGCATTAAAAATAATAATTTACAAAGATACCCTTCATTAATATGGTGGAAAAGATATAAAAAAGGTCTTGAAGGGCAATTGGGTCTTTAATTGAGTTAATGCATGCATTAAAACCATTGCATTGCTAATACCTAGACATCCATGGTATTAGCAATACACACCTTAATACACAATAGGGTGTAGCATTAGTTATACATAGGTTGGAAAAGAGCACCAAACAAGGCACTAGTAATACAGAAGGCTAATGCATGCATTATTTTTTTTAATACACTCTACCAAACGAGAGTTAATACAGTTATGTAATGGTATTTTCCACCTGAAAGGCTTACTTGAATTAATCCAAACTGGATGTCTGGCACGATCCAAGTGTTGAATGTATGTAAATTGAACAATAGGAATATACAGAAGTAACAATCTATGTATAGCTCTCACTTGTGTTATTGCTGAAAAGAAGGGCAGCACCTACGCAACTTTATGATCAAATAAGCTTTGCTTTGCACTTGGCATATCACACCCTGTTACTGATGCAAACAATCTGTACACATGCCTAACTTGTAGATAAAATATAATAGGAGAATAAACTGCAGCTTTATTACTGAGTTCCTGATAGTCAAGGATCCTTACAAAAACATGTGAGCCAAAAAGTGGATCATGGCATATGAATCCTCAACATTTTACAGACAATACTGGGAAAAACAACCCCTTTCTTCAGAATGTATTAGAATAATAAAATACACACAGGAGTGAAGCACTAATACGCAACCCACACATCTTCATCCTTACAGCTTCAAAGCTGCATCCTTATCTAAAAACCAAACTAATTCTCCTTCGGGTGAAACCATCTGCACAGGCAGCAAATCAGAACTTTTATCATCACCTAGCGATTTATGCACTACATCTGCCTTCCCAGCACCTACTATAGCAAGTGCAATATTTGCAGATGAGTTTATTACAGGGAATGTTAATGTAATCCTGTTCGGTGGAGGTTTTGGAGAGTCTTTGATGAAGGTGACCCACTTCTCTTTCTCATGGACAAGAGGATGCCCGGGAAACAAGGAAGCTACATGTCCGTCTGGACCCATACCCAATAGCATTACATCAAATTTTGGAAATCCACTCTCTCTAGAGATGTCAAGAATCTTGCTCTTAACTAAGTGCCTTAGACAAGTCTCGTAATCATCTGCCGCAGCCTCTGCTGATAATGCATCATTTATGGCATACACATGACCAGCAGGAATAGGTATCTGCCAAAGAGAAGTAAAGGTGAGGTTAGAAGTTTGGTAGAAAGAATTAAAGATGTCAACTGAGAATAATGATGAAGTAAGAGTTATCATCATTCATAATAAGATCAAACAATGTAGGCAGTTCACATGTGAAGCAAGTACTATGAGCAATTTGAAATCCAAAAAGATGCCCTTGGCAGCTATGCATCACCAAACATCTTTTCTGATACAAATTGGATAATTTAGTTCACAACCATCTTTATTTAAATAGTATGTGCTTAAGAGCTAGTCAGACTGCCAAATAAGAATTAAGATGTCAAGGCAACCCAACTTGTTAGAGATAACGAAGAGCCTTAACTGAAAGTAAGTAGGTCAACATTGAGGGTGCAATTCAAACCCACTTATTCATCCTTATATTAGAAGGAATTCAACGAAGTCAACATAAAGTGTCCAACTGATCTTATTGGCAGCTCCACATGGTATTGAGTTGGGCAATCTTTGCTCTTTAAGTTTCCCAACATGCACAATTGACAATTGTGCTTAAGCTATAATTACTTTTCAGTTGATCCTCCCTCAACCCCACTAACTCTTCTAGCTACAAAAATCTCCAAATCATTTCTCATTAAGAAATCTCTACCATTGTAAATGTTTGAAAAAAGGGACCTCAGTTGTTGTTTAAGGAGGGCTTCAGGGGTTGACAGGTTCTATAAGAAGTAATTTTATATCAGAATTTTGTGAACCAATGTTTTCTAAAACAAAAGTGAATTTGAAGCTGTTTATTCCAATACAGTGCAAAGATTTTCTTTTTAATTTGTTGCTTTTACATGAATTACGTAACATCATCACATATCTTAAGAAAATGTAATCTAACACTTATTTAACATACACCTTCTCCACACAGTTGGTTCCATGATAGATATGATCATGTATACCAATTGCTTGTCTTTGTCACATATGACCAACCAAACCCTCCCCCCCCCCCCCCCAAAAAAAATATATATATATATAGGTAGAGATTGTTTCTTCCGTCCATATAGGTAGAGATAGTTTATTATTTGATCTATTGAACAGAGAATGTGAATTACATATTAACAGGGAACATCATATCATTTTAGTTCTCACTAATACATTAGCAGGCTTATCTTACTCAACTTCTTAACCTATGGGACTGCAGAAAAAGATATGTTTATAGTATGCATGACTTGCATTCCTTGTTACCGCTGGCCTAACGCCCTCACATAATTACTTTCTCAACTGATTTTCCCAAATATTTCATCTGGAGTTGATGAATGAGAATCTAAATAACTCTAGATGTATTCTCCATCAATACTGGGCACTTTAATCTCTGTTCACATTTCCCCCCCTAAAACTTATTTCTTAAGGAGATTGAGACCATCAGCATAGCTCGTAACTAGAAAAAAAGATAACTTTTTTTATAACCTGGTGTCGGGGCACCTCTACTAATACTTTGGGGTATCTGATTGAACAGATGAGAAGAAATCACAAGTGCAATAAACCTACTGCGTCCCACATTTTGACCGGGCAAACAAGTAAAAGATCACAAAAGTTGGGGGAAAAATAACAAATAAACAAAGGAGAGGTGAAATATAATGGGTAGAAAGCTAATGAAGAAACTACAAAGTGCACACTGTGGCAGCACTAAATAAAATCAATGTATTGTAGGAAGGGCTGCAAATATACCTTGGATAGAAAACCATCATAAGCAAGCAAATAATTGCTGTCAGGATGATCCTTTGGAACCAATCTCTCATCCACCCAGAAAACGTGCCATTTGGACCAGTCTATTGAATCAAAATATGGTGGCTCCACCAATTTCCTGCAACAAACATTAGCAACCCAAAAAAAAAATCCCCAAAATGATACTTCCTAGTAGAAACGAAGATAAATAATCAATCATTACTGAGAGACTTGATAAGTGAACCACCGGAAACAACCACAGTAAAAGCATCTCTCTCCTTACAAAATTTCTCCGATAAATCCGCAGTGTACTTCGCTAGAGCCACAGCAAGTTCCTCCTCGGAATCGTACACTTTCACTTCCGCTTTACTTTTCCCGGTGACTTTCTCAGCCATTGATGATTTTGTTCTGAACTGAGATCTCGAGGAATTTGTATTCAACACTGAGTTTCTCCGATGCAGGTGGGAGCAGAAAAGTGGCTTTCCAGCAACGGACGGAGAGGTCAACGGAAGAGTTCGTCAGAGAGGAGAGAATCTGGTAGGTGAGATGCGCAAGTTAGCAGAGAGACCGGGAGGAGAGGAAGCTAAGTTCAGTGCGCACTCTGCCATGTTAAATAAAAATGAAGAGACTTGTCCATCGGCCTTGCGTCCAACAATTGCTTTCTCTCTCCAGTTTTCGCTGCCTTCTGCTGTGGGCTTACACTATATCTGTGCAATATACAATGATTTCATCTTACGGGTCGAGTTGCTTCCTGTTTTAGGGCAGAAAAATACATAAATGAGTTTTAAAATTTACTCCTTTTTAATCAACATTGAACATTTATCGAATTTATATATTAGATTTGACGAGAATAAAAGAAAAAAAAAATCCACCTGAAATACTAATAAAGTTCTATTATATTCTAAAATATACAATCACAAAAAAATATATATACTACACACTAATATAAGATTCAAAGATTAGTCGAAATTATATCTTAAAAAACTATACCAGACTTTAGAAATAAAACAAAAATAGTAACTATAAAAATTATACCTGCAAGGCTCCAAATGTGAGTTTCTCCTAATTTTCTTTTTCTTCAAATCTAAGTATCTAACCCATGGGATTTGGTAAATATTGACAGAGATTAAAATGGGATAGGGTGGGGGAGGGGAAGAGGCTAGTAAACCAGATTTTTTCTAAACAAGCAAAGCTTAAACGCACATGTAATGAATCATCTCAATCACACAAAAAAGAGTGCTCCATGAAAAGCCAACCTCCAACACATGCTTTTCTTTTCGTTATTGATAATTGTGATGTCCGGACCAGTTTGCACGCACTTAGACTAATTCAACGGGGTACTATCACCTCTAACACATACTGGGTGCTGCAAAACAGATTCCACTGGACCATAAAGTTTATGTCTTTTATAGGTGCAATCGTTTATTTGCCAACAATTCACGCCGACTTTTCGTTGAAAATCACGAACGTACCAGAACTAAATGCTAGAGCCTCTCTATTTATATCATCAATAAATTTAAAATAGCATACAACACTCAATCATAGGTAAAACATTTAAAGTGAAAAGAATGCGACCAAAAACATACTTCATAAAAAAATGGGAACAATAACATAAATTCAAGTTAACCAACTTTGCAAAAAGAAAAAGAAAATAGATATGAAAAAAGGAACGAAAAGTATTGTAGCTATCTAATTTAGATAGCATAATAGGCATTGTCTTCTAAATAAATGGTCAATGACATGATTTTGGTATAGGATTGAGAGAACTGCAGGGCGCACGCTAACATGACTGAAAAAGTTCATCTTTACTCCCTCCAACTCGATTTATGTGATTGCTTGACTGGGCACATAATTTGAGAAGGAAAGAAAAGACTTTGGAACTTGTCAAGTCTAAAATAAACCATAGATATTTGAGTGACTATAAATCTTCTCATTAAGGGTAAAATGGGCATTTTAAAGTTAAAATGTTACTAAATGTAGAAAGATGTCATTATTTTTGAGATTAACTAAAAAAGGAAATAGTGTCATATAAAATTAAGACAGAAAAAGTAAAAAAGATGGTGTTTGGGCCAACTTGGTACACCTCAATTATTCCACCAAATAAATGCTACCTTCCACTAGTACAGACACCGGATAACTCTGTCTAACAAAGCTTAGGCAGATGGAAATAAAACCCGAGCTCCACTGATATTAATCAGTAGGCCACACTATTAGTTGCTAGATACAAAAATGCTTTTTAAAACAAAATTGGTAAGTGCTAAATAGGCATTGCCTCTCTATAAACTACCCTGCCAATGTCATTGATATTGAAATAAGATTGAGAGAATATCTATAGGCTAACGTCAAAGAGAATTTAATTGCACAAAATTACTGACAAAAAAAAGTTTTATTTATAAAAATTGTGTTTAGGCCAGCTTGTGTACACCTCGATTATTCCATCAAGTACCTGCTACCTTCCACCAACAAAGTACGGGAAACTCTATCAAATAAAACTTACGCTCTCTACTGAATATTGAACCATGATCTCTAAGAGTTTCACACACTTCATAAGCCACTAGGTCAGACCCTTGAGTGCCTGATAAAAGGGCGCTTTTTTAACACAAAATTGGTGAGAGAACTTTGTTGCTACCCTATCTTAATGAACATATGTCAATGCAAATTGTAAGCAAATTGAGAGTTTTAATATATAGTTTTTAACTCTATTACACCTTTTTATTATCAGGAAATTTTATAGATATGAAATACAATTCTTTTACCCTTGAACTACCTACCATCCATCTCTCCTCTTTTCAGTTAAGGAGA
Source organism: Solanum gracilifrons (assembly GCA_029582605.1). NCBI lineage: Eukaryota > Viridiplantae > Streptophyta > Magnoliopsida > Solanales > Solanaceae > Solanum > Solanum gracilifrons. The sequence continues at coordinate 37,807 of JAJOOH010008522.1, read as the reverse complement.
ATTAATAAGACATTTTCAAACAAATTAACCATTGCAAAACATAGACAAACAAGCCAGAAAGTCTTTTTAAAGAACTTTCAAACACGAAAATGGACACATCTTCCAAATCCAACTATTAAGTGAAACTCTTAGGTAAGGTTTTCCATAACAAGTCTTTTTGCTAACTTCGCATTGCCTTGAGAGAGTTTTACAATATGTTATCTAAATAAATGCATGATATATAAATGAAAACAACCCAACCTATAAACACTACCAAAACTTAATCAATACACAATCTGAAATACTAAAATATACAAATTCCACCTGAAATATAAACTAAAATATACACAATCTGAAATATAAAAATTCCACCTGAAATACTAAGATAGTTCTATTATATTCTAAAACATACAATCACAAAAAAAATTATACTACACACTAATATAAGATTAAAAGTTAAAAAACCATACCAGACTTTAGAAATAAAACAAAAATAGTAACTAGAAGAATTATACCTGCAAGGCTCCAAACATGAGACTCTCCTAATTTTCTTTTTCTTCAAATCTAAGTATCTAACCCATGGGATTCGGTAAATATTGATAGAGATTAAAAATATTAACTTTTGATAAATTTAACTTGAAGGATCAAATTAGTTGGTGCATACTCGAAAAACTATTTTAAATCTGTCATTAAATGTAAAGAATTATTTCTGTTATTTCCTCTATTTAGGGATTTTCTTGGATGTAAATGCAACATCAACATGGTGGAGTCAAATTTAACACATTGTGACGCCATTATTTCATCCTGGTGACTTTTTCACCTAGAAATGTGTACCTCTATTATATTAATCAATAATTTGGAAATTATAGTAATTTAATCAAAGAATATTTTTTTAAAGATGATTTTATATTATTGTCAGTTTCATACTATTAAAATTTCACATTCTGAACCTGATAGCACTTACCATTCAAACCCAATATCACTATTAACTAGTTCAAATTTTAGAAGTTTATAATGCTTCAATAGTAATATTATTTTTAAAATAGTGTATACTTGATAAACCTAAAATAAAAATGAATCATTTCCATTCTATCTAAATAATAATAGCAGAACTAAAATTATTGTTTTTAAAAAAAAAAGTTACAATCTTTCAAAAAGCAACGCATCTTAAATCTGTTTGGACAATGAACTCTATATTCTTGAGCGCATTGCCCAAATTATTAGATCTTCAACATGTTTATACCCTTCGTTTGTAGGAAAATTGGCACATTAGTTTGTCTCTCTCCAAATATGATTGATAAAGAAGCAAGTATCGTATACCAATATAATTCTTTTTCAAATATAATTCTTTTTCAAATTTTTAAAGCTTGCATATTATCTAACAAACTTACTTTTGTAAGTCCATTATCCCAGAAAAACGAACAAACTCTCCAAAAAGTTTATAAAGTTTATAGGCATTTGATGCTTCTGTACCTGTAATACTTTTGGACGTCTTTCTTTTAACTGGTAAAGTGATTTAGAACTAATTCATTTCTTAAAACCTGTTATATTCTTTCTCCAAGCATCTATACAACATACCCATACTAGTTGAAGAAATCTGTTATTTGTCATACAAATTGGAGCCTTTATTAAAATTGTTGTAACTTTGGAGTGAAAACAATTTTTTGATGTTTGAAAAAAAAAACCTGAAAATTCCAAAATTCTGAATTTTCCAAAATTTTATAGTCAAACGTGTTTTTCAGAGTTAAACGCCCGCCTGATTTTGTTCACATGGTATCATGATCAGACTCTTCTCCATTCTTGGTTTATCCAAGGTTAATCTCCATATTATTGTTCATGCTCCTTCATAAATCTTCTTCATATCAACCAGGCGTAACCTCACATCTAACTTGCCAAATCTTGGTCCCCCATGTTTTATGGTCACGCTCCAGATATCGAACTCTAGACATGCAAGTTTGTTGTTGTGTGTTCACTTCTATCAACTAGCTTTTGAGATTGAGTTAGACAAAATACGCACTTCCCTCACAGATTCGTACCATCTTCCACATAATTACAAGACACTAGCAGCTTCTTTTACTGCTAGCCCACAGATTGTTCCGAGAAAATTGAAATGCAGTACACATTAGATTTTACAACACAAAGGACCAAATAAGTAAAAAAGAAAATAAACAAGAGGGGTAGGAAGCAACAAATGGGCCACTTCTAGTGATATATACATTTCAAATGGGTTCTCTATCTTTACATCCCATACCGGCTCAAGCACTCAACTATGAATTAAACTACATATACAACACAATACCCCGACCTCTTCTTTCCTTCCATGGTGGAGTGGGAGAGAGGCGTCGGGAAGAGGAAAGAACCAAGGGGGTTGGAGGCTCAAAATTACACTGCAGCAAAGGCATTGACCACAATTGCGAACAGCTTTCGATGTGGTTTCAAAAACATCAAATGTCTGAACTCAGTGTTCGAATACAGATTCTAGGACACGCATCCATTTAAACCCCCTTCAAAATTTTGAGGATCCAATAAGGAAGAACAGAGCTGCAGGAAAAATTACATAAATATATCTTAGATTAACTAATAAAGTCTAGTGAGACCAGTAGATTGTAATAAAACATCAAAGTCCATCCAAAGGCACATTGTAGAAAGAGAAAGGTGATAAATGACTATGGCAAGATCGTGGCCCTGATAAGCAAGAGGGAAAGGAGTCCTATATATTTTCAGAACAGAGAATTGTTATCATGTTCGTCAGTTTTTCTTTTTCATTTTTTTTTATATTGGTCTTGCTCGGGCCAGCTTACAATGTCCCTCCAGTATTCCACTAAATACATGATACCTTGTGCCAGGTAATTCATCCCCACCAAGACTTGGGACACTTGGAGAGAAATTACTAAGTCACTTTTGTCGGAGTTAGACCCTGGTTTCCGAAGTTTGCACCCTTCACAAGGCCATACAGTTGAATTATTATCATGTTTGTCGGTGGAAGTGCCCTTTCACGTGAGTCAACGTACTTGAGAAAGCAACAAGCTAAACCACAAAACGTCTTTGCAGAATGGGCTAGGAAAGGACTGTACTCAGAATGAAGGAGGGGCGCAATGAAAGGCTAAATATCAAAGGTCTTTCCAATAAAGGGACTAAAATCAAGAGGACTGAAAAACCTGCTTGACACATTACCCTCCTCTCTGAAGTCCAAGAAACCAGTCCCCTATTGCACACAGGTCACATGGTCCAACTCAATGCTTGCACAGGGCGAACCAGAATCTGCCAAGCAAAGCCCTACCATCTGGATTCGCCCAATGGTCTATCAATTAATGCACCCACCAGGATCAGTCCCTCAAAACAAGGGGTGTCTAAATCACCGGGGATTCTGATAATATCAATAATTTTAGACTTTTCTTTTCTTCATCAAAGCAGCATATTCATTAATGAGGTACCTTTCATTACAAGTAAATGTATAATTAATGAGGTACCTTTTAGCTTCTCCCAAAAAATTGTAAAGTTTTTGCCCAGTTTTTGGCTTTTGAAATTACCCCCTGCAGGCTGTAAATCCCACCTCATCAATCTTTAGCTGATGAGTTTTCTTATGTGAATACAAAGTTACTTTTATAAAAAATAAAAAAACCTTCTCCCTAAAAAGTCAAATATTTCAACCTTATATAGAGTATACTGTGATTCTTTCAAACAAATTTAAGCATTTTAATAGCCACTTTGAATTAGTAGTTCAGTTTTGCTTGAATACTTCTCAACTCTATAGGTTCTAATAATATCTAAAATCTGAAGACTAGTTGATTTTATCCTTGCAAACAACGAAGAAACTACATATTCGGACACAGATGGATATTAATGGAACATTTTGCTTCTTTTACATTGCCATTCACTTTTTGATACACTAATGATTCAAGTGACCAACACATCTTCATTGGGAGAGAAATAAATGGTCATGTGGGTAAAAATAGTGATGGTTTTAACCAATAGAACAAGGGGAATATGTTTATGGCACTAGGAGTGATGAAGGAAAGGCTATCCTAAAGATAGCGACAGATTTGACCAAGATCCCAACTTATTTGGGATTGAGGCATAGTTGTTGTTGTAATTGTTCAAGTGACACAAAACATAAGTAAATTCTCTTTAAATGATTGTGTGAATTTATAACTAAAACAGATATCAATAGTTAGATGGCAGAATTTTTTGATAACTCAACTGAAACAATGGCAAGAATCAAGGTGCACATGGTAGCATTTTGAAATTCTAACACTACAGTTGATCAAGTGACTATCATAAGTAAAAATAGATGACAAAGTAACCATTGGAACTTACAACAAGATTTCAAAGCCTCCTGCCTAGATTGAGAGGTGAAGCTGACCCCAAGGAAGAGGGAAGTGTTTGTTTCACAAACGGATGCTCCAAGAGCTGAGTAGCAGTTGGACGGGCACTTGGATCCACTTGCAGACAGAGGTTAATGAAATTGCGTGCATCTTCCGAAAGGGTATTAGGCACAGCTGGAGGTTCCCCCTTCCCAATCTGATACAGTACCTGCATTGGCTGTTCTACAAAATATACATGGTCACTCTTCAAAAAATAGTGAATTTGCACACATCAGCATCTCCACAAAGAAGGTGTTCAATCAAAGAAATCTTATCCCCCCACCCAACTCCCTCTTTTTTCATTTTTATATAAACAAGTTAAAGACAGTTGCACAAGGATAACATTTTCTAAGTTGACCATAATAAGAAATATAACGAAAGGAAACCTCATAAACTAATATAGCATTTGACAGGAGAACAGTTATTGCTCATGTATTATGAGGTAACTTCCAACTTACAGACTCTTATTCCTCGTCCGAAAATCCACACACACAACCCTTAAACAGTGGTCTTCCATTAATCAAATATAACTAGCTAAAGATCACTTAACATAGAACAGTAACATAAACAAACACATTTCATGTGAGAATATAGATCCCAAACATCTACAGCTAATGGTGCACACCTCCAAAAAATTATCCTCCTTACAATAACTGGAAAAAGAAAAGACCAAAGTAAATAATACTCCCTCCGTTTCACAAAGAATGACCTCCTTTCCTTTTTAGTCAGTTTCAAAAAGAATGACCTCTTTCCTTTTTTGGTAACATTTTACTTTTTGCTTTCCACGTGGCATGTTTAAGACCACAAGACTCAAAAGTCTTCTTTATTTACTTAAACTCCGTGCCAAGTCAAACCAGGTCATTCTTTGTGAAACGGAGAGAGTAGGTCAAAGGCATGGATAATTCCACAATTCAATAGCCATTTCATTTAGGTACAAATACAATTTGGTTTAGACAGCTTAATTAAGTATTGATTTATACTCTATATGTTTCAACAACAGAGCATTCCAATCATCGTTTCTGGAATAGGCATTGTGCACATCGTCCAATCAAAGTGAATAACCAGGTATCAAATTTCAAAAATAATAAGCAATTAGTAATATTTAGCATGAATTAGGTCACCAGATTAAGGGATAGTGTATTAGACCCTCAGCCTCATGTGGCAAAATGAATACCATTTCAGCAATAACAGCTGTCTAGATTTTACCAATAACAAGTACCACAACAAGCTATTTCAGGAGGATTAGGAGTTCAAAGCCATTGATGAGCATGTCTGACCAATCAATATTCAAGGAAGGAAAAAGAATATGAAGTTTGTGGTTACGTACATTTTCTAAGTGGGAGTAAGGAAACTGGCGAGTAAGCATCTCTAGGACAGTGCAGCCAAGGCTCCATATATCAGCTGCAAGTCCATAACCTGGGTTCTTCCTGGTAACAACCTACATAGAAGATGGGATTCAAATTTTAAAAAATGAAATAAATAAGTGGATATGTTAACAACCCACAATAAAACTACATGGTAAACAAAATTTTGCAATGGTACACTCATACAAACTTGCAAAACTATCTATAGATATTAGATTTTCTACCATATGTATTACTAATTAGTGATATAAGTGCATTGCTTCGTCTAGAAATACTCCTATGACTTCCTTTATGGATACACATGAACCCAAAAAGAACACTGAAGAATTCATTCTGCAACCTCAAACTCAGAATAAATAGACAAGTTATTTAGATTTGCTTGTAGAAGTTGTAAAGAATAGAGAACTCGAGCTACTACAAAACTATTTGGGCTTAAATTTTTGGATTCAGGAGGAGAAGACCAATGAAATGTCACATCTAATATTTAAATATAGGCCAATACATTGATAAGAAGGTAAAATAAGCAAGCTGACAGAAAATTAACAGTCATGCAAACCTAAGATCTATATATGCAATGTGAACCACCTCTATCACACATCCACACACCACTAAAAATCTGCATCACCTATTTTAAGATTGAGCTTGACATATAGGCTCAATCTTTAACAAAGGAGGAGACAATATTCCTCACACTAGATATGAGATCATAGGTGTGGCCCATCACCCATGAGGCATACGCTAAAAGCTGCTATCAATAACATGGTTTTGAGCTTTTGAAACTGCAAGAAACAAACCAAACAAGTTTCTCTGGCTAGCAGCTTGACACACAAATCACTACACATTGGGTGACTGAGAAACCCTGTCGAGTAGCTATTTTCAATACGGAAAAGGGTCAAAATTGCCCCTGAACTATGCGAAATAGACCACTTATACCCTCCATTACATTTTGGGATCAAAAATACCCCCACCGTTATCCCAGGAGACCACAAATACCCTCAAGAGTTAACACCTCAAATTTTTAGTGACGTGGCAAGCCACATGAGACTAATCCCTCCACCTAAGCATTGCCAACTAAGATTCACTACAAAAGAACTTGACCTTTAGTGGCGACAAAGTCGCCACAAATTCTCAAAATATTGCCACTAAAGGTTATGAGTGATTTTTAGTAGCGACTAAGGCTCCAACAACCATTTGCTAGTAAAACCTATTTTTTCAACAAAAAAATATGATAATTAATTTTTGATTGCAACCTAATTTTCTAAAATAAATAACTTGCAATATCAATATTAAAAACATACAATATAATTACGAAAAATCATCAAAATTACTTCTCGATTCAAATCTCCTACTATATAATGCATCATTGTACATTTTATACATTTACATATGACATAAAAATAAAACATATAGTGTCTTCAAACTCCTACTTAATCGATATCATTTTTTATTTTTTAAAAACAATGAAGAAAAAAATACAAAATTAGAATTTTATGTTAAAAACTTTTAGTGACGGTTTTCTGGGCTTTTGTGGCGACTGTTGTTGCCGCTAAAAGTCTAGTTATTTTGTAGTGAATCCTAGTTGGCAACGCTAGGTAGAAGGATTAGTCCCACATGGCTTGCCACGTCAATAAAAATTTGAGGTGTTAACTCTTGAGGGTATTTGTGGTCTCTTATGATAACAGCAGGGGCATTTTTGATCCCAAAATGTAACGAAGGTATAAGTGGTCTATTTCACATAGTTCAGGGGAAATTTTGACCCTTTTCCGTTTTCAATATCTGCCTACAAGCACTAGTTCACTCAAAAGGATAATAACAACTAGAGCAACAACTCAAATTCATATTTAAACAGTTCACCATGTGAAAAAATTAACACTAAAAGCTAAGACCACAAGACTCTTAGTATGTGTGCCAAATGTGGGTTCTTTCAAAGATTACTAAATCCTGTTTCTCAAAGCTGAATGGTAATTGCTAAGAAGCAAGCATGAGAACACGAGACTCCTGTTGTGTGTGGCAAATACATGTTCTCCCAAAAGAGTATTATATCCATTTCTTGATGCTAATTGATGATTGCTAAGAAACAGGAATGAAAGAACCCTAAACTCATTAATGCACTCGGAAGCTAAATTTAACACACTTAAAATTTGATTTCTGTTATATTACGTTGCAAAATGCACCAACATTGATGTTCTTTATCACACCAAAGCAGGCCCCTATATAGATTTGCAATATTACATATATATTTAGATTAGCCGATTTCCTTTTAATCATCAAAAGACAAATCAAAGCTTACCTCAGGAGCCATCCAGAGTGCAGTACCCTTGAAAGACTTGACATCATTCAACTTAGTAGCCTGCATGCATGTCGAATGAATCCGCTTATCAGAAATTGTGACATACAAAAAAGATTAAACCTCCTGGAAGTTTGGAAGACAATAAAAGCATCGAAATGAGAAAGAAAAAATAAAGGACAAGAGTGCGATGAAATGACAACCTTTGCAAGGCCAAAATCAGCAAGTTTGACTGATCCATTAGCATGCACCAATATATTAGCGCATTTAATATCTCTACAAGAAAATAAAATAAAGAATATCAATATCCTATGTTATTGTGCAGGCATTTTCAAAGATTTCAGACCCACCACTTTCAACTGCAAACAAGATACGAAAAAACATAAAAACTAAAGGAAAACAATGTTCATGTCAATTCTTCTTTTAATAAATAATTTTTCATATAGATAATTGACTGGTAAAAATTGTTTAAAGGGCCACCTTCTCACAATCCTTCACAAATCACAATTCAGGAGCCTTTTCTTTACAAGTACAAATTAATCACATGCAAGCATGAGTATGCTCAAGTTTCTAGATCATTTAACCTTACAATTTCTCATCTTCCTAAACTTTGACAACAAACCAGATGAGAAAACAGTTCATAAAGATATACAGTACCACAATAGAAAAAAAAACAGTTCATAAAGATATTCTAGAGTCTTTGAAAGCAGATGAGAAAAGTGATCGACCACGGTCAATTAAATAAATAGGCATACTGAATTTAAAACATTCACTTAAATGTCATTAACTTGCAACCATCCGCAAACAACTTATACCCTTCTTCAAAAGAGACAGTAGGCTTAACTCCTAAGTTCGTTCAGTATCCAATGTATCACAATAATAGACATAAGACATGGATAAAAAATAATTAAAATTGGTAAAAGAGATCTAATACAGATAAAAAGAAGGGGCAGTATAGAAAGCAAACATTTGTTGCTCTGATTTGTCACCTGTGAACCACAGTTCGGTCATGCAAATACTTCAAACCATGTAAAATCTGTCTTGTGTAGGCAGATACTTGCGAATCTCGAAGGTGATATTTCTGGTAAAGATTCAACAGAGATCCTTGTGTAACCAGCTCAAGAAAGATGTACAATTTCGAATCATTCTGCAAAAAATTTAACCAGGAGTGAAGAAAAAGATCAACTACAGAGAGAAGATTGCTAGACAATGCAAAGGAGATCGAAGTGTTAAGACCTATTATCCAATTTAGTCATGGTACTGAAAAACGTGACAACCGAAGTGAATTTTGAAAGGAAAGACGCAAGACAGAAAATAAACAACAAACTGAAACCTAAGACAGTATTTCACATTTAAACTGCCAAAAGTGGAGGATGAGATATACAGATCAAAGAAATTTAGCAAGGTAAGCATTTCTGCATATAGGATCAACATGTACGGATAAAATGTGCACTCTTCAGACTAAAGGCTTTTATATAAAAAAAGTAATCATTCACAGGGAAATAATTAGAACAGTTCTTCAGAGGGGAGCCATTTAAGGAAGCAAGCAGAAGCACAAAATTGAGAAGGCATTACCTTGTCAGTTCCATAATATTGTACTATGTTCTCGTGTTCGAACTGTCTTAGAAGTTCAATCTCCTAAAAAGCCAAATTAAAAAGAAACAATCGCAAATCAGTGATTATGCCACTAAGGTAGAACATAGGCCACCAAGAAGCACAAAGGAGAAAGCATGAGAATCTAGAAATATAATGACAATTTCATATGCTCATAATAGTAGCTTCCTTCATCATTCAAACTTATTTCATAGATCTTATAAAAGGATGGTCCATTTCTAGTCCAAATACCTCTTCTTTGTTCCACTTCTATTAACTTTTTACTGGAGGTGTGTCTCCAAATTCCAGCACAAATAAGTAGCTTTCGGATAAACTCCAGCACCATCAAAAATATTGTACAAACCTGCTCAAGTTGGTATAGACTTTGCCTTCCCCCATCACCTTGATCAAGTAATGACACTTCCTTCACGGCAAAAAAGAAACCATCACTGCAGCAATGTGAACACAGAAGGTTACTTTCCAATAGAAACTGTGAAAGCAGGAAAGGTTAAACAAGCCATAAAATTCTAAAATATAAACACATTAGAAAGACCTTTAAATTGGTGGAAATAAGAGAGAAGGTTCAAACTGAGTATGCCAGAAAACTATAATTTTTATTAAAAAAATTGATAATTGTGGTGTCCGGGTCAGCTTACGTGCACCTTGACTAGTTCCACCGGATACATGTCACCTTCCACCGGCAACAGGTACCAGGTAATACCTTTGTCCACTGGGACAGATGGGAAGAAACCACCTAGAGTTTTTGTCTTTGCTGAGATTGAAGCCAGAAAAACTATAATTTTATGAAGTACATATCAATCTTTTGTTTTCTTTGTGTTCTGGGCGATCAAACCAATATCTTCTTCACGCAGCCTTACTTTTGTAAATGATGTAAACATTATCATTCAGACATGCTCAGTGCTTTGCACAATCTGTAATGCTTCTGTAGCACTTTTGTAGGGCTACCTTCCTATCAATAAAAGCTTACACTAATCTATCAAGAAAATCCAACAGGTTGGACTCATCAATAAATCATTATTGCAGAAGAGAAAAAGACAAATTTTCCTATTAACCATTAAGTTCTCAGCTATGGTCAGATAAACCAAATTATTATGTCTCTTGAATCTCATCAAGATAGTAAAAATTCACAAATATACTTCCCTTTATCTAACAGTGTGCTCTCCTAACTGTAGCCAATCTTCTTTTTTTTTTTATGACAAGGAAAACCCGCAGCCGCTACCCTTTGGGTGATCATAGGGTAAAACCCCGGCTCCTATGCAATAGCTCGCAAACCACATAGGAGATATAACCCACACTAGGCAAGCCCGGTGCGACGAGCTCGACCCAGAAGGCAAACCCCTTGCTTTCGCTACAAGGGGTTTCGAACTTGAGACCTCCAACAAGGAAGTCCCAAGCCTAAACCACTGGGCCACCCCGAAGGGTAACTGTAGCCAACCTTAAATTACACTGTATATTCATACAATACATATTCAGCACTGAAGGTCAAGTAACTATTTTCTTAACAATGGAATATGTTTTTGAAATATAAAGTTTCTTATACCTTAAATTGATTAATGATAATTAGATAACAGCTTCCATTACCAAATCCTCAGAAATTTATTACTTCCTTAAGATTTAGAATCACAAATAACATCTTGTATTATCTTGATACATCAAATACTACATAAGTCTTCATTCCTTGAAGCTCTATTTAGTAGTTCCACTTTCGAACAGACAGATGTGCTTGCCTTCAATATAAACCGAGGCAATGAGAAATCTGTTTCCTGGTCTATTAATTTCGAGGTAATGAAATTTTGCACCAAAATCACAGCCAAGAAAAGTAGCTGTAAACGAAGAATTTGATCCACCATATAAAGAACCCCATAATAAAGGGGTGTTTTTTTCTAGAAAATCATGCTAAAAATTGGAGAGCAAAAAAAAAATGAAGATGAGTCATAGCATTGGGCTTACTGTGAAATTCCTTCATAGACGGATCCAAATGATCCACGTCCTAGGAGACCTCCCTTGTCCCATCCTGTAATGAAGCGTGTGAATCTCCCATTCGGTGAGATGATTGACATACGCTCTGTCGTGCAGCTGGAAGAATCGTCATCATTTGAAGTATTGGTGAAAGAACTGGACTGAGATAGTAAGCTACTCACTCCTAATATCCTCCTATTACTGTTTTCCTCATCCTTCATATATTCTTCATCCCCATTGACAACCTCAGATCTACAAATCCCATGACCCGCGATTCCTGATTCCCTATGATCTTCAGGGCCAAAGGCCCTAAAAATATCCCAAGTAGAGCATGCATCATCAACAATTGGCAGTGACATGACCGGTGGAGGAGCGAGAAGAGGCGGCCTTAAACCCCTGATCCCTCCTCCACCACCACCTCCAAGTAAACTTACAGGTTCATTTCCATTCGAAACAACTCCGTTCACTGTAACACAGTCATCTAATCTAGTATCCGCTCTAGACACATCACTAATCACTCTAGCAGCACAAACAACTCCACCTCTGTCATAATTTAACTCGACTGACTGAACTTGCTGCTGAATTACATCACTAGCTTTAGAACTATCCGAATATCGACAAATATCCTCCTTAATTAACTTACTACCTATATCAATCACCCTTCCAGAACCCGAACACTGACTACCTCCCCCTCCACAACAACTGCCGTTACTATTAACATCAATCACATGATTATCCAAAGAGGTGCGCACAATCATAGCATCCCATTCATCCGTAGGGATAGCGAAATCATCAGGACCAGAAAATCCCAACTTTTCAAAAAATTCAATAAACTCACCATTTTTTCCTTCGATTCGAAAGCTCTTATCCCCGCTGAACTCAAGCATAGAAGGTTCGTAGTCGATATTCTTCCTAGCGTTCAGCCGCTGTAGCTTCGGCTTCGGCTTCGGCTTGACGGAGGATTCGGCGCGTTTTTGCTTAGAATCGACGCGCTTCTTGTGAGCAAAGATTCCTGGCAATCGATGCATTGCCGGATTCAGCTCGATCCATGTATTAGTATTATAGCAGCGGCGGAAATCGGAGAAAACTGCAGAAATTGGGTGTAGGGTTTTTGCCGGGAAGATTGGATAGAGGAAAAAGGGAAAGGGGAAGGAAAAAGAGAGAAATGAGTGGTAAACGCCGTCCGTCAAATGTAGGACCGAAGGAGACACGAAACGCGGTGCTTATGGTGGAGTGCGGAGTGATTAAGCTACACTTTTTTATACTAATTTAATTTTTTTTTAATTTGACACACTGGATTTCATAAATTTCACGTGTCATGATTGGGTAATGTGAATAAACTATTCCCATTAATTGGTTTGGTACAATGAACTAATCCCATTAGTACTCCTAATTTGTTTATTTTTTTAATTAAACTGAAATAATCTCGATCATCCCGCTACAACTCATGTAGCTTTCTTTAATTTTATTAAATGATGAAATGTCATGTCTTTTCTTTTGTCGTGGGGAGGGGAAGATGGAAATCGAAAAATCAAACAAACAAAATTTAACTTGATTTAGTAGTATTTAACTAAAATAAGGTCAAATGTAAAATTGAAAAATATTTTACAAAAGAAAAAAGAAAGGGAGAACAAAACGAAGTGTTAATTGAATTTATAGTAAGGTCAAAATGATCATCCTGGCCTGACCGCCTCTGGCTGATGAAATGCCACAACAGCAGATAGGTAAGTGGTGACAATTTTTTTTTTAATAAATAAAAATATCGTAATGCAATTAAAATATCATCGTGAAGGAAAAGTATAGGGATGGAGCGGTTTGTTAGTACTTAATATCATAATTATTATATAAGCAGTCAGAATATGCTACTGTATGTAAGAAATTTTAATATTATAATATTAAAATAAATATCTTTATTTTGTATTGTATGATTGAATTTCAAATGCTAGCGGACTTGTATGACCCGCAGCCTATGCCAGGTTTGCGAGATGGACCTTTTTATTTTTATTTTCCATCTCCCAAAGGCTTCAATTATCACACAAGAATTTTCAAGGAAAGAAAATATATCTTCTCTCCCACCCCCAAAAATAAAAATAAAATACACCCTCCTGCTTTTCATGTTACATTTTTAAAATATTTAATTAACGAGACAATTTATAGATAATATATGCAAAGATTATCAAAAATACATGCAAGTATAATATAACTGTCACGATTCAGACCGTCGTGATTGGCACCCACATAAACCCTTCGGTGGGAGAACCATTACTACAATCCAAACAAACAAATTTTATGAAAACTAAGGCATTTAAAAATACGGAAGCAGGTTTAAATGACAATAAAAATGGAGTCCCCATAAACTCCAAAGGTTTAAACAATTAACTAACCAAACTAATGCAGAAATTCAACCCCTAGAACCTGAAAGTCATTGTACCAAAACTCTACTAACGACAAGTCTAAGAACAAGAGGTGCAACCCCGAAACTAAACAACACCTTAAACAAATAGTTTGAGTTCGAAAAGAGTGGACTTAAACAAGAAAAATACATGACAGCCTGAAAGAACTGCCTCACCCTTGAATCTGGGCATGCTCAATAGTCACCTAGCTGAGGTCTATCAATAGCCGCTTGAAGATGTCATATACTCAACAAAGAACAAACAAGTGCAGTATCAGTACACAACCACGGTGTACTGGTAGGATCACGCGGCTATCCCAATAAGTGAAACACATGCAAGTGACCACAACATTATAAACAAGCATATACCGAACATATACAATATTAGTCATATTTTCAGGATCAATGTAGCATTCCACGTTCTCAATAATATACATTGGTTATCATTTTAGAGCAACAACAATCTTTCAACATCAATCACCATTAGATATGAACGTAATCAACACAAGTAGATACACAACATAATTCAATGGTCCTCTCATGGAATCCAAACCCAAACTGTTAGTGTACTAGTTTGTGGTACCCGATCCAATATTTATGTCGAAATGTGGCAATCGATCCCATATTTATACCTGAACGTGGCAATCGATCCCATGTTTATGCCGGAACATGGCAACCGATGCAACATTCGCATACATACATGCATTATAACGAGCAATTACAAACATATATCACATCAACATGAAATCACAATCATCACCTACCTTGAATCCAAGCTTGAATTCCCTAAGGCACTTAAATTTTCCTTTTCCGGATTTTTCCCGCTTGTTTGTGGTCTAAAAACATACAATTAACGCAAGGATCAATAAGCGAGGCCTAATTACCCAGATCATAATCAATAATATCAACCCTAGGTCAAACCTTGATCCCCAGACCCAGATTAGGGCTTTTTCCACCATTAACTCCAGATCAAAACATTTCCCCAATGATAATTACCCAAGATACTACGTTCTATGGATCAAAAACAGATTCGGGGAGTTAAAACCTTACTTTTAGCCTCAAGAATGGTGAAAACGGTCAAGAACTCGTCTGGGGTCGTTCCTTAGCTCTCAAAGTCGAAAAGTGCAGAATAAAGACGTTTTGGGATTTATTTACGACCTTAAATCGCGTCGGACCCGCCACAATGGTCCTCACCCCGCTACAGTGGCCCCGCCCTAGCGGCAGAAATCCCGCCTCAGCGGCTTACACGAAACCAGTGAGCTATTTTAATAATTTCAAGACCCCCATTTCACAACACACATTTAACCAACAATTCTCAGAAAATACCGTTCACGCTAAGATCTATTTTGGTAGTTCTACTCACCCGAATTCAATTCCGTAAGGTCGTACAAATTCCTTAACGATTTATCTAACCACTCATGTAATCAAAATCATAAATAAGTCACCCGATTGTTACCAGATTTCCCTACACCTTAACGACTTTGATTTCGTCCAAATCTGGACTAGGTTGGGAAATCCAAAGTTACTACTCAAAAGTTTTCTGGCCCCAATTCTTTCTCCATTGGCTTTTCTATAACGACGGGAACAGGTCGTTACAATAACATAAATATTGACTATATCGGTTTGATATTGCTCCTAAAAAGGGCTTGTTTTTGAAGCACTTTTTTAAAATGGTTTTTTAGAAAAGTGCTTTTGTAAAAGAAAAAAAAAACAATTTGTGTTGGCTAATTTATTTGAAAAGTGCTTTAATAAGCAAATTGCCTTTGACAAATCTTTTTTAAAAAAATGCTTTTGAAAGTTAAATTACGAAAAGGACAACTATTAATGTATTTTAATATTAAGATTATTTTATAAAGAGGAACTAATTTTAATATCTATTATAAAAAAAAGTTAATTAAACTTTTATTTTTATTAAATAAAAATGTACATATTTAAATTTTCAATCAATATTATGCCTTTTTTGGGAGGGTTGAAATCCTTAATTGTTATTTTTTTCTTTCTAATTTTGTAATAATTATACGTAAAATGTAAAATTTCAATCGAGACTTGATCTTGATTCGGGGATTCAAGACCCGATCCTAACCTAAGACCCCCGAGACTCGAGACACCTTGACTCGAGAACATGAGACCAAGGACGACCTGACCCCAACCTAAGAGTCTACCCTTATTCGAGACTCAATCCCAATTCGGGATTTGAGACTCGAATCCTAACCATGATTCGCGCCTCTATCCTATTAAGTACGACGAAAATATTTGGGTGAAACCTATGATTCAGCGACGATGAAAAGTGAGTTGAATTTCACAATTACATTAGACTAAGCTAACAATTATTTTAACATGGATTACGCTTGAATGAGTAAAAATTTAATTTAATTTTAAATTATCTTGAGTCAAATCCATGATCGCATGGATATTTATTTTTAAGCTCATTGACAATCAACTATTCAACCCTACCTACCTGACAAGACCAATAGCAACCATGCACTTCACTACACCTAGTTTCCCATTTTCAACTTTGTTCTTGTGCCTAAGTCCTAACTATCATTGTCCATTTAATTTTCTAGAATATAATTGAAGTAACAAATGTCAGACGGCTTTTTATTTGTACTCTAACTTGAGGAATACGCAGGACATCATTTTAAAGGGAGAGACGTATACATAATGTTCCCTTTTTTATTTATTTCATATAAAATATATTTTTTTTGGATAAGAATAAATTATAAAATAGATTAAATACAAAAATGATATGGAAGATTTTCATAAATATTGCATAGAGTACATATCTTGATTCAACCATCAAGGCTTAATATTATTTATTGTATGTATAAAATAATAAGCCGCCATATGCTTAATACTAATTAGTATAGATTATAAAATAGGAGTATATAATACAAGTCATAGTCAAATGATGTAAAGAAAATTTAGATACACCATGAATAGTCAAAGCGTAATTGGGTCAAAAGACAAGTGACAAAACTAGGCTAAAGCATGCATTGAAAACACTAACTAGATCGAGGTAAACATAATTCCGTACACTACCAAATATTTAATGTTTTTTCGAGTTATTTTATTTATACATTTTTAAAAGAAAATATTAATAAATGTTAATGTAAAATTATTAGAATCCATTTTGAATAAGAACGATGAGTAAAAATAACGTAATGGAGTATGTCTAATAAGCTAACTAGCTATTTTGAAATGTCATGCCATATTTCAATATAAATATAAAAAATAAAGTAAAATTTATATTTTAGTTGACTTTCGCAATATTGAATGGCTTTATGTAAAAAAGACAAAAAAAATCACTTGTTGTAGATTTAAAACTTGACAACTTTTAATGATATAAAATGGAAGAATAAACTTTATATGATAAATTTTAAAAGTTAAATGATATTTACGTAATAAAATTTTATTATTAACACATACCACAGCTTGTTCCACATGTCATGTCAACTTTACAAAGTTATAAGTACTAATTAATTTGATGCAGAAAGGGACCCCACACAAGCATTTGGAAATAAGTTTGTATTTTCTCTATTTTAATTTGTTTGATTGATTTTATTTTCGAACAAAATTTTAAAAAGGCCTTTGAACCTTGCTCTAATCAGCTCAGGTGTTAATTGTGAAAAATGAATAAATTACTAATATAACTTAAAGATAAGAAAAAGAAAACAATGACTAAAGGATAAGAAGAGAACAATGCAATGTCATATTTTATTTACTTAAAATTTGTTGGGAAGTTTCCTTTTTTAATTGTTATTATTGTCAAGACGTGAAACCATGACTTATATGTCCCCTGTCGGATTCGTGGACCGGCCAAAAGGTGTCGTATAGAGACCTATCTTAATCAAATTTCTATAATTCACTTGTAGGTTTCTTGCTTTTGATAAAGTGTTTCGGATTAATATCTATTTTTGAAATCGTAATTAATTTAGATTCATGTCGTATAAGATCTCATAAAATATAGTATTGAAAATATTAGTATATGAGATTTATGATCAATTTAAATTTAATTTTTTGAAATCATGGTGTTTGACTTAGCTTGTGCGCATCTCGACAAATGTCACCTCCCGACTCTTACCAGTAATATGTATCAAATAACTTCATCCATCGAAATTAGAACAGATGAAAAGAAATCACCTAATAATTTGTCTTTGTTAGAATTTGAATCGAAGATCTCATTATTAATTTCTCTTTAGCGGAGGACATATGCAGTAACCACAACTCCTATTGATGATCTTTGTCTGTTTGAAAATTATCCTAAAATTTCGAATGAATCCTGACTATAAGATGGCTCTTGAAGAAGGGGTGTAATTTTCTAACACCTATAAAAATGTCAATTGACTAACAAGCTAATTGACACTTACTATTATATATGGATGGATTCGATTCGATATTTTCTATGAGAATATTTTTCCGTTGACGTTGAAGATATTCTAGCCTAAAAACACATGTGCATGAAAAAAATATTATGGAACTTGAGAAAAAACATTTAAATTCATGAATCTATCTATCTCAGAAAACAACATTTTTGGCTGCTTTTTCCTTTTCCTTTTACTATAGAGGAAATCTTCCCCTACCCCATCACGGCAAACATAGACAGAGAGGAAACGAACAGGAAAGTAAAGAATTTCTAGATGTTTTCAATTATGATAAGATGTATCAAGGATTAACTCTTAGCTCGTTTTCTTTTTTACTTTTATGGTGAATGTATTGATGCAGTAAATTCAAATAAAGGTATTATGGTATGTGTTATTTACGGATGACATAGTTTTGATTGATGAGACTGTGATAGAGTTAAATGTTTGAAGACAAATTTTGGAGTCTAATTATTCAGGTTGAGCAGGACCAATATACTTGGAGTGCAAATTTAGTAACGTAGCACATGAGGTTGGGTGTGGAAGTGAGGCTTGACATACAGGTCATCTAAAAGAGCTAGAGAGAGTTTCAAGTATCTAAGTCTATTATATATATATTCAAGGAAATGGTGAGACCGGCGATGATGTCACACATTGTATTACTACAAAGTGGATGAAATATAATGGAGGCTCGCACCAAGAGACTTGTGTGATAAGCAGTTGCATGTCACATTAACTTAAAGGCATGTTCTATTTTATTTTTTAAAAAAGGCAAGTTCTACATAGTAATGATTAGACGAATTATGTTATATGACGCGAAGTGTTGATTACTTAAGCTCTCATGTCTAGTAGTTGAAAGTTGTGGAAATGAAAACATTGTGCGTAGGCAACATTAGGAAAGACATGATGAGAAATGAAGAATACATACGACAAAGTAGGAATAATTTTGGTAGAGGACACAATGGAAAAAGTGAAACAAAGATGGTTTGAAAATTAATATGAAAAGAAGATACACATATGTCCCAAAGGTGTGAAATGTGGTAAGGAACTGGAAAGTGCACATATATGTATTTTCATAATCTAGACCTAGTTTAGTTTGTAATTTTTATGATTAAAATCTTATCACTTTAGAATCAACTTCAAAACGATTCGAAGTTTTATAAACTTTAGGCATTCACATTTGAATTTTGACTAGCTAAAGTTAATTTTAGATATCTTAGTTTGTTTGGTTGGAAGTTTAGCCTCACAGTTAGGACTGTTCAAAATCGAACCGTAATCGATAAGTTAATTTTAGATATCTTAGTATTGAGTTATCAGATTAATTATTGGTGAACGAATTAAATTTTTATACTTAACGATTTATTGGTGTGCGGGCCGATTACTCAATTTCTTTATTGGATAAACCGTTAACCCATTAAAAATTACCTACTTACATTTTTACCCCTTGATATATAAAGTACATATTATTAAATCTAAAATCACATTTAATATTTTTCCGCTCCTTATGTGACTCGATACATATTTGTGAGTTAGATTTCTTATTGGTCTACTAGCAAGCTTATCTGATCATAATGTGAGAACTTTCACTTCTTCTTTATAAAAATTGTATATTTGAAATATATTTTAGTCTTGAAATATTAGTTGGTGTGCGGATGAATGCTTGTTAAATAGATGTTTATGTTTATGCATACTCAAATTTTAAGTTTTCATGTATTTATCATTGTGATTTACGACTATATAACTATCAGTTAAAGTAGAGATAGAAAAATCATTTTGTTTGATGGGAGATCAATATAATAGTAAGTAAAAGTGTAAAAAAAGAACGTGAAATGATTGAACTATTACATCGTTCATCAACCGTTGATAATTACCTACCCGATACCAAACCAACAAATATCTTAATAATTAGCTAACAAATTAATATATTTAAAAATCAATATCCGATAAATCAAATCATTAAGCATAATTATCCTTTCAATTCATTGGATAAACAGTCATACCCCACATTGACCCAAACTTTAGATATCAATCAACTTGAGTATGTTTAACTAATCCTAGTATTACTTATCTCACATTAGATGTGGGATAAATGATTCAAATATTTAATTTAATATTTTTCGGTATCAAATTAATACTAGTAATCAAATATTGGTTAAATAGCATGGAGCAAAATAAGACAAAGAAGTAATTTATATGACACAATAAGATCAAGTTATCAAAATATGTAATCACAACTCACAAGCATAATACTCCTTTCCTCCCGAAATACTTTGACATATTTTGTTTTTCAAAAATCAAAATACATAAATTTTGATTAATAATTTAAGATATATTTTTCAATAAAAAATATCATAATTTATGATATTTTTCATATAATTTTTCAATATTAAATTAAACCAAAAAATTAATTAAATTAAATCTCAAAAAAAAAAAAGGATAGTTGACAAGTATTATGCAAGGGACAGTAATAATTAATCTGGCTTTAATTAGCTTCAAAGCGTTCTTTTAATTAGGTCAATAGTCAGTACGAATCACCAACTTAAAAGCCGATTGATTTCAAACAAATCGAACGGTTATTATTAAACTGTCACATTTATGTAAAATCACAGCCCGTACAATTAGAGGAATACTCCTTCCCTTTTTATTAGTGGTCATAAAATCCGATCTCAAAATTCTATTTTTAGTGGTCACCAATAAAATTTTAAAAAATAGTTTTTTTTTCTTTTTTCTTACTGATGAATAGTATATAATCATAATAAATAAATGTGTCATTTAATATGTCATTATTTATGTCAAAAGTTCTAATGTAATACAGGTAAAACATTATGTAGTACGTTATATTACCATATAAAATGTGTCTATTTGTTCAACTTTATACAAATTTGAATATTACTTATACACATCAAAACTAAAATTCATAAATATAAAATAAGATTAAGTGAAAGACATATTTATGTATTATACATAATAATAATAATAATAATAATATACCATAGAATATATTCCAAGCTTATTTGTTAATCAACAAAAATAATAATAAAGTTAGTTGAAAAAAATCAGGTGCCGTTCAATGGAGCTATAAATTCTTAGCCAAACACTTTTTTCACAATTTAGTTGTAGGGTTGTTGTTGCTGCTGCCATTATTGTTGTTCTTCTTGTTACTCGTTCAAAGCCACAAAAAAAACTAAAAAAATAAAATAATTGTTCCTTCTTTGTTAATTTTCAGTTCAGATACGTAAAAGTAAAGCTGGCAAGTAGAAGGTTAGATCTTTGAATCTTGTTTTCCTTCTGTTGGTTTTGTTGTTTTTCTTTTGGTGGGATGAATGTGTTGTTGTATGAGAAGTTTGATTAATGGAAGTTGTGAATTGGGGTTTGTTTGTTTTTATGGTTTTGAAGGTGTGTATTTTGATATAGACGTGGAATGGATTGAAATGAGTCGAAATTGGGTAGAATAGATTTTGAGGATTCATGTAGCGGATTCCAGCTTGTTTAGGATTTAGGCGTAGTAGTAATAGTAATTGTTGATGGTGTATTGATATGTTTTCTGGGCTTTGATGATGTTGTCTACGAATATAATTGGAAGACCATGGTATACAATTCAAACATTTGCTATTACTTGAATTGAAGATGTTAGAAGAATTTATGAGTTTGATATACATGTTAACTGGGTTGAAATTGGTCAAAACTGTGTAGAATAGGTTTTGAGGATTCATATAGCAGATCTCCAACTTGTTTGGGATTTAAGCATAGTAGTAATAGTAGCTGTTGTTGTTGTGGATGATGTTGTATTGATATGGTTCTTGAGCTTTGATGATGTTGTCTAGTAATTTAATCTGGAAAACCATGGTATACAATTCAAACTTTTGCAATTACTAGAATTGAAGATGATAGAAGAATTTATGAGTTTGAAGGTGTGGATTTTGTAATAGATGTTAACTGGATAGAAATTGGGTAGAATAGGTTTTGAGGATAACATATACTGGATCCCAACTTGTTTGGGATTTAGGCATAGTAGTAGTAGTTTTTTTTGTGATGACCGTGGTGTCCGGACCACCAATAGTAGTAGCTGTTGATGGTGTATTGATATGTTTTCTGGGCTTTGATGTTGTTGTCTAGTAATTTAATCGGGAAAACCATGGTATACAATTCAAACTTTTGCTATTACTTGAATTGGAGATGTTAGAAGAATTGTTTATATTGATATAGATGTTGAATGGATTGAACTTGGTCAAAATGGAGTAGAAAAGATTTTGAGGATTCATATAGGGACCCCAGCTAGTTTGGGAGTTAGGTGTGGTAGTAGAAGTTGTTGATGTAGTATTGATATGTTTCTTGGGCTTTGATGTTGTTGTCTACTAATTTAATCTGGATAATCATGGTATACAATTAAACTTTTGCTATTACTTGAATTGGAGATGTTAGAAGAATTTATAGGAAGTGGTTGTTGTTTGATTTCATGGTGCGCTAAATGCGGCCATGCCTTGTACTGTTATTTAATTTTTTATTGGAAAAAAATACATGTAGAATCACTCTCGTTTGGTAATTTATGTGGCAACCTCTTTTGCTGAACTCTGTTTTGTTTCCAATCTTGAATTATACTGCCAATATATGCCTACCTTAGAGAACCATATTCAATGTTCTATGGATCTGAGCCTGTGAGATTTATATCTGCCTTACTGAAGTTCTACTCCGTTTGATTTTATTTTGTATTGGAATGAAAATCATTGAGGGTTCCTTGAGCCGAGGGATATCGGAAACAACCTCTACCTCCCAAGGTAGGGGTAAGCTCTGTGTACACTCCTCCCTCCCCACTCCCCAGACCCCACTTGTGAAATTACATTGGGTATGTTGTTGTGATGAAAATGATTGAGGGTACCTGGTGTCTATTATATGAATTTAGAGAACTAAAGGAAAAGGGAATAGGGATCTGTAAGTAGCATACATAATCAAATATCGTATTTCATTAGACCATATAGATTTGAACTTTCTGACATGGTATATTGCTCATTTCTTGATTTTAATCCTTTGTTCATCACAGTTTCGGTTTGTTTATTTTTTCCTTTTTAACAGGTTGGTATCTTTGAGGCGTAGCAATCATTGGGTTCTTTTAGATTTTGACTATCTTCTTCCAGTCTGGCCGCTATAAAAACTTCCTGCTTCTCTCGCACCTCTAAGTGGGTGTGGGGCAAGAACGAGAGGGTGATTTTACTATGTGTTTTGAGGAGATCAAGATCATCACATATCTGGAGATTGTGCCGTGTCTCAGCAGGGCTCACACTTGATTATGGCTAAGATTGCCCTGTGCTAAGTCCCTCAGTCATGTGACCTTATTTTGCTGAAATTCTACAGATTACCAGTTTAGAAAAATATTAGAATATTAGAGCTCTTCAATATCTCGAAAGTGATTAAATCTCATGTGAACCCAATTTCTTTTTCTTTTTAAAGATGTTTAAGTTTTCATGCTTCCCAGCTCACATCCATTCCCACAGGCAAAAGGTTAGAAAATAAATATTTTGGATGTTATACACATATTACTTTTCCTTGCTTGCATAATTTTAAAATGTTGCTGATTCTATGTTCCTCTATAATCAGAAAACAGTTCAACTATCTGCTGAAGCAATGCATAAAAGACTTGAAGATTGTTCACAGAATCACACCATGAAGGATTTTGCTTACTTGTCCACAACTAGTGCATCATGTGTGGCGGATGGAGATGCTCTCGAGAACTACGCGGATCATGCTTCAGATTCTTCTCGCTTAGAGCATGATTATAAATCTGACGAATTAAAGAGCAAATCTAATACTGAACGTGAAGTCATACATAACAGTGCACAGATGAGGAAAAGTTTATCTTTGGGTAGTAGTATACATTTGGAAGGAAGAGTTGCCAGTGGCAATAACTCAGAGCATGAGAGTGGTAGATATTCTTGTTATGAATCAGATGATCAATGCGGATCAGCAACTGCAGATGATGGGAAGGAATTTAATATCAGCTTGCTTGGTTTATTTCACAAAGCTGGACCCTCTGATTCCGTTCAAATTGGAGATGCAAAAGAGTCAGAAAAAGAGGGACAGGAGAACTATGAGGTTGAGTTGTCTAGTGCAAATGAGTCTGGTGACTGTTCACCTCGTACTTCTCCTTGTATTGTAAAATCAAGTTCATTGCCTAACATTCATTCCCCAGGTCGACAATTTAGCCGCAACTGCCATCACTCCAGATCTGCTGAGGACTTGAACATTTTAGATGCAAGACGGAAAGAACATTTTGTGGATGAGGTAGCAAACAAGGTGATGAAACATGAAAAGGAAGATAGTTTACATAATAATGGAAAAGGTAATGATGAAACCCCACCGGATGAGAATTTTGATACATATAACTATGTTGGCTCAGCCAAAGACTGGATACTACCTGGGATGGATGAGGTTAACGTGAAGAGGCATGTTAATGGAGAATCTACATTTTGCCGGTGGAATGAACTGACAGGCAATGATTTTAAGACAAAACGTATTGAGGAGTGGGTTACAGACCTTCAGCATTGCGGCAGATTTGAAGAAACAGATGACTTTTCTGTTCCTGAGAATGGTCCTGAAGTGCAAAAAGGTAAAGCTGTCTTGGATGCTTCTCCTGTTGCAAAGTTGGATGGTAAGGTCATACCTGGTGCAGAAAGTATAAAGAAATATATCTCTTCATTGAGTGCCAATGCCACATCAGCTCAGATGATAAATCATGGGTTGGTTGTGATTCCATTTCTCAGTGCTTTTGTGAGTTTGAGAGCGCTTAACTTATCAGGGAATTCCATAGGTTTGTATCTCATACATTCTATTCCGCTGGCTTGAGTTCACTTTTTCCTCCTCCAAGTCTTCATATAATTAGAACTGACAGTTTATTTTCTCGCTTCTATTTTTTTCCCAGTGAGGATAACTGCTGGTGCTCTCCCTCGAGGGCTTCATATTCTGAATTTGTCCAGGAACAGTATCTCAGTTATTGAAGGATTGCGTGAACTTACACGACTTCGTGTTCTTGACCTGAGCTACAATCGACTAGTGAGGATTGGACATGGTATGATTTTTTTCAAGATGCACTACGACATTGTTGGTAGAATTCCTTGATGTAGACGCCATTATCTCTTGAAGTCCTAATAACTGGTCATTAAGTTTATAGAGGAAGTTCTTTATTCATCTAAGTGAATGATCATGCAACTTTTTAGAAATTTTCCACTTCAAAGGATGCTTTTGCAGTTTGAGGAACTTCAAGGAATAATTCTTATATCATGATGCGTGGAGAAATCTGTACCCCATATGAACTTGACAAGTCTTGTTAGTTGTATCTATGCATAACCTCCCAGATCTGGTGCAGTAACAACTCTATATGAATGTTAAAATAAACTTTACAAGTTTAGCCACATTTATAGCGTGACTTAACTGGTTCTTTGCTAAATCATCTTTGTTTGTGGATTTTCTGAAGACTTGACTTTTATTTTTCTTTAGAGTGTTCTTGCAATTAATATACACTTCTGTGAAAGAAAGAACTTAGAGGTGATGCTTTGATCCATTTACTAAAATCTTCTTTATTCTCTCAGTAATCAAAGTTGGCAATTCAACTTAATAAAACTAAATTAATGTCTTACTAGCTAGCTATATACTGCTTCCATCTCAAATTTGTTGCAAACCATCCCTTTTCAGGTCATCTAAAGTACTGGCCACTTTGCTAGTGAACAGAACAGTACATGTTATACAACAGAACAAGCCAGATATGCCATAGGATCAGTTATTTACTTCTATATACTGTTTTATGCTCCTCATTTTTATATCAATACACTCAAAAAGTAAGTAAGTGACTATCATTAACCCTCTTTTTTAATTATAAAACCCTCAGAACTCATTATCACCTAGTTCAGAATGAACAGTTCAATTTCCTTTCAAGTTGGTGAAGATTCTCTAATTTATGGCCTCATCTGTGTGGTACATTATTACCCAAGTACAAATAACAATGTATCATTCATCTCTCTTCTTATCAAGTGTGTTGAGTCAAATATACCCATTCAAAGTCGGCGCTGAGAGGCGATATAATTTCTCCATATGTTAGCTTTAAGTTACCTTTCTTTCGTTTATCCAGATTTTTCCCTTTATGTTCTTCATCCTTATAAGTTAATAGATTATAATTGAGCTAAATTACTTCTACTATGGACAATTTGGCCTGTAGGTCTTGCTTCATGTTCTTCCTTAAAAGAGCTGTACCTAGCTGGGAATAAAATCAGTGAGGTTGAGGGTCTTCACCGCCTCCTAAAATTGAATGTCCTGGATTTGAGATTCAACAAAATATCTACAGCCAAATGTTTGGGCCAACTTGCAGCTAATTATGGTTCTTTACAAGCAATCAGCCTGGAAGGGAACCCTGCCCAGAAGAATGTTGGTGATGAACAACTGAAAAAGAATCTTCAAGGCCTTCTTCCGAATCTCATTTACTTCAACAGAAAACCCGTCAAGGTGAAGGACACAGCAGACAGATCTGCTAGATTAGCTGTTGGTGCTCATCAGCTTGATCGAGGTCTCAGGCCGGTCAAGGCTATGCGGAAGGCAAGCCATGGTGTTGTCACACACAAAGCATCATCTTCATCAACCCATGGTCGTAAAAGTCAAAAAATGACCTCAACAAAACCATCCAAGAGTAGACCCACTGCCCGCCTGCCCCCTATTGGAACTAAAACTACCACACGACAACAGGTCTATGACTTCAGCAGCAAACTTCTTAGCTTCAGACCTGACCTATCTATGCGCAGGACCCGGAGTGAGGGAACACTTGGTGTGATTTGAGGATCACAGTATTTAACTTACGATACTTTAACGTGGTCCTCCTGTTTCAGTGTTTGAACAAGTATTTTAATTAGAAAAATTCGTCCCTTCCCCCTACCCCTCTAGTTTTAGTTTCCCAGGAAGATCAGCAAGGCAGCCTGCACTTGCAAACTTCAGTCGACTTGTGTCTCTGTGCCTGTCAGTATCCAGATTTCAGTTCTATGCTTTAGCTGTTATTGAATTACTATGTTTTAAGGACAATATAGTTGTGTGGTAGTATTTGCTAGCCTCATATGTGCAAGCGACGTCCCATAACAGTTTCATATTTCTTGAATCATCTTTCTGGATACAATAAGAAGTTCATTGTTTCCGAAATTGGATGTTGAGGTGTGGTTGTTTTATCTTGAGCCGAGGGGTCTATTGGAAACATTATCTTTGCCTTCACAAGGTAGGGTAAAGTTTCGTATTCACTACCCTCTCCAGATCCACTTTCTGCGTGAAATGTTGAATGTTTTGGTCAGAGAGACTTTTTTTTAAAAAAAACATTCTGAAATATAGGGAAGGGACAAAAAACTACTCAAAAATTGACAACATTTTTATGAAAAAACTTAGGTACGTTACTCCTGGCACACACTTGTGTAAGGAGTAGGTAAAAAAAAAAAAAAAAAACAAATCCAGGAATAGAGACTTTGACCTTCATTAATATGTTGACAGTTGAGAAACGGAAAAACATTATGTGAGTTGTGACAAATACCAGCTGGTCTGATCGTTTTAAGAAAATGAAACCCATTAGTTATAATAAATTCACGTAACTCGTAAATTTATCTATTGACTTATTTTAGATTATAACAACAACAATATATTCAGTAAAATTTTATTAAATGAGGTCTGAAAAGATTAGAGTGAACGTAGACCTTATCATTGTCTCGTGGAGGGAGAGAGACTGTTTCCAAAAGACTTCAGCTAGTGCATAAGTATTTATGTTCTTAGATTAGTAGTTTCAATTTTTTTTTAATGTCCAATCAAGTATCATCACATAAATCAAAATGAAGGAAGTAATTTTGTTTTTGGTATATAAACGTAAAAATAATTATTTATGACTTCCATCCAGTGATAAGTGCATAAATATCCATTTTGGAGTCTTCATTTAACTTGTGTTTGTTTTGTAATTTAGTTTTTACAAGTTAATAATTTTTTGGGAACATCCTTGTATATACGATTGAGATTAAAAATTTGCGTTTGATTTCAATCATATGACTAAAATAGTAAAATGTATGTAGAAATTGTCTTAAATTTCAATCATGTGTGTCTAAATTTGTTTTGCCAACTTTTTGTTTTTCAAAATTTCAATAATCCAACACTCAAATTTATTCTAAATAAGCTCAGGTTTGTAACATAAATTTCATATGTTATAAAGAACAAATTCTAATAATCAATTAGCTAAAACACTAACAAATCTAACAAAATCATTTTATATATTTTTAAAAAAATCGTGTATACTTAGTTTCAGTCATATATGATAGAACATATATTAAAATTTTAATTATATGAGTCTGAATTCATAAACGAAAAAAGCAAAACAATAAAGCATTTTTGACCAAAACTAAATATTTGTATAAAATATAAAATGGGTATTAATTAAAGGGTAACTTACACAAATTTCACTTTATTAGTAGCTAGTTACTTTCATGTTAGTTTGCAACATTATGTTCTTTGCCATAATTTTGGTCTCAGATTCGTGTATCTGCTGCTTCTTTCAAATGCATGTATCTAAACATATCAATTAATGTCAAGTACATGCATAATTAAGTGTCAAATATACATACACTTAATTAGATACATCGATACAAATTAAGTACATAAAATCTTAACTCAATAATGTGTTAGCTAGATAAATGCATAAATCTCCAATACATACATATCCATATACACTAATAAAAATTAGCTACATATAATCTTAACTCAACAATGTGCGATACACATCACTAATGTAATAGATACATGTGAATCTCGGCTTATTGTTTCCACAAACAATTTATTTTCGATCAACAATAAGCTTCGAAGTAGAAAAAATAATAAACAAACTATACTAAAACTTTTCGATTACGTTCTTTTTGGTCTAACATCTAACCATGACGGTGTTTGTTTCACCTTTTTGATTTGTTGTTGTGAGCAACATTGCTCTGTATCTGTGACTCATCGTCAACGTTGTTGGAGTCAAAGGGAAGGATAAGGTGGCACTAACGATTCTTCATTGGAGACATGAGTGGAGAAGAGACGGAGGACAGTGGAGGAGGGGGTGGGGGTGGTTCTTCATCTATTACCTATCTTCTTGTTAGCCATGAAAATAAATTAAGAAAATCCTAACTCAAAAAAGTTTTAACTTAAATTGAAAACTCGAAGATAAAATAAAAATTGATATCTATCGCAGATACATGACTTTAAAGAATGATTAAATAGACACAAACCTCAATTTATAATACTATTCTTCCATATATGATTTTTAAAGGTTTAATATGAAAATCATGGTCTAAAAAAAGAGAGGAAGACATAGAATAATAGCAAAGGACGTGAGATAAGAGGTTGATGAAAGAGAGAGAAAGTTGATTGACATGAAAACTCTAATTTGGGGAGACATATCTTTCTTAATATTATGATTAAAATATCTTAATTAATGATAAGATATGTATTTATTTGAAAATACAGATAAAAACAATATATTAGTATATGGTAATAAAGTACTCTCTCCGTCTCATTTTATATGTTATCTCTTTCTATGAACAGTTGGTCCATAATATTTGTCATTTCATAAAATCAATCCATAAATTACCATATTGTTCATTTTTTACCCTTGTGAATTATTAGCCTTGAAAATATATATTTGACCAACTTAAAAAAGTTAAGCAAATGATTCATGTTCATTGGTTAATTAATTAATCAAAATAAATTAATTCATATTTATTGATTGAAAACTTGAGTTTCAAAAAAATTAAATAAGGATAAAAGGGTAAAGTTACATTATTTCTTAATGCAAGTGCAAAGTAAAAATGTAGCATATAAAATGGGACGGAGGGAGTACTATGTCTCTCTAATTATAGATAGTTTTTCCTTAATTAAATAAAATTTAAGTGGACAAATTCCTTGAACCCGCCAAAAAATTAAGGTGGAGAAAAAAAGAAGAGGGAAAACAAAAAGGGTAAAATTGGAAAAAACAAAAACAAAAAGGAAAAGGACTCTTCGACTGCTACTATGTATGGTGTGTCAGTCTGTGTGTCTTCGTGTGGGTTCCAGCAAAAAATAATAAAATATCTTACAGGTACTAAATTTGCAATTTATAAAAACATTTGAGGGGCACGTTGTAATATTTAAAACATCAAAATAGGGGGTAAAACTGAAATTTTGAAAACATTACGGGGTTCAAGTTGAGAAGGGACAAAATTGTAACAGAGAGAACCCTAATTTTTAATCGTGAACTCAACTCTTCTCTGTTCTCTGTATTTGAACGCCGACGCCTAAACTGCCCCTTTTTTGCTCACTCCAATCGTCGATCACTCACCGCCTTTTATCTCTTTAGACTTTATGTTTCTCTCTCTAAACTCTCTTTCTAGGTCTTTCTTCTTCACTGGAACTTTCACGAAGACGATCGGTTTTCTCCGCCGTCACAGGTATTTTTAATCTGTTTTCTTGGAAATCTTGAAGATCAATTTTTTTTGGTTGAAGAAAGTGGAAACGGGTACCCTTTTCGTTTATCTGCTATGGGTTTTTGTTTTTTAATTATTTTTTTTGATGATTTTTTGTTTGTTCATCGCTACTCGGTGCAGTTTGACCAGTTTACGGTGCCGTTGGAAGTGAAGGCATTTGAATCTAATTAGAACTAAGTGGATTTTCAATTTTGGGTTCTTTACCGGTTAAGAAGGAGTTGCGTCGGTTACTTTGCAATTTTTGAGGTTGTTTGGGAAAAAGAACAGGAGTTGATGTAAAAATTGAAAATTGGTCGAGTTGGACTTTAAATTGGGTTTCCAGTAAAGAGGAATATGCTGGGTATTTGCTGAACATGGGATTTAAGAACAGATTCATTTTAATGAAAACAACTTTCGGCTTGCATGTGTGAGAATTTGCGGTTAAGGGTCTCTATGATACTGTAAGTTTTGGTCGAAACAGCAGTGAAACAGAAAAATAAAATAAAAAAATCTTTAGTACCAACCTTATTTTGTTGGGGTGGGAAAAACAGTGAAATAGGGGGGGAAATTGGTTCGAGGGCAGGGGTACTGCCTTTTGAGGTGCGTGCACTTATGCCTTCGGTTGGTGGGATGAGAAGAACTACAAGGATTTTTGGGACAAGGGTTTTGAGGTCAGGGCGGAGGTTGTCAACTCCAGGTGAGGCTAAGCGGGCAAAGCATAGGGATGAGTGGATTGGGCTTCTTGACAATGTAGGTGGTGGTGCTGCTGCTGATGCCACTAGGTGCAAGAAAAACGGGTGGCTTAAGAAGGAAGTTGCTCTGAACCTTGAAGCTGACGAAATGGATATTGATGTAGATAGTAAGTCTATGGATGAACTGGAGTCACCAGAGGCACCTGTGGTGGAGACCATTAGTCCGAATAGCAATATAGATCGGATGTGGGGACTTATATATACGAGGAAGAGGAAAAGGGTGGACTTGAAAAGGCATGATTCTGTGAAAGGGAAAGTGTTAACAGATGTTAGGAGGTATGGCAAGCAATTTGTAAGGAAGAAAAAAGTTAGATCAGCTTTTGCTAAGGATTCGGGTAGATCCGAAGATGGCCAAGTTTCAAGTGGCATTGTTATTGTAAATACATCGTATGGCAGCGGTTATTGGGTTTCCTGCCTTTTGAATTGCATTTTAATGTATTTGAGGAGGTCGACTGTTAGTTTGCAGCAAATCTTTGGATTCATCAACTCAAAACCCCTGAGGGACGTTTATTCATTGCAAGGAATCCTCCTCTTCAAGGTAAATCAGTCATCTTTTGTTACTATTGGGCCTCATCCTTTATTTTTCCTATTCTATTTTTGTTTCTTTGATGTCTTAAATCTTAGGGAGTTTGTAGCTGATATTGTTGTTTTTCCTGTTTCTGGAACTTAGGATCAGACTCCCAGGAAAATCAAAACTGGAGCTTGTGTTATCTCTGGCGTCAGGTGTTCAGTTCCTGTTTTTACTCTGGACTTTTCTACAGTCCCGTGTTTCTTTTTATACCTGCACTCAAGCTTGCTTCTCAGATTTGTTCCCATGTCATATGCATTAGTCATGCAACCTACAGTTGCCATTGATGAAGTTATGGTGACTAATGACAAGGAGATTGTATCTTGCCTCACCCCAGTAACTCGGTCTGAATTGGATGTGAATACTCAGTCTGTATTGGATGTAGTCGCCCCTGGAGCATATGATTCTAAAAAGATTGAAGTGGTTAACCCAACTGTTGGTCTTCCTAAATTAGCTGCCCGGCACTTGCAGCCAAGGAACAGTCGTAATATCCAGAAGAGGAGAAGCTCATTGAGGTCAATGAGAGGCAGACATTCTTCCTTTGGCACACAGAATGCCACTGGTGTTTTGACTTCTGACAGGTTAAGGTTCAGACGTGATGGCCTCCGATTTTCCTCTCGGACACCTCATTATGAGCTTAGAAGTTCACGACAGAAAACTTCCACGCTAAGCGTCAAAGAACTAAAATCTGCTTTGGTGGGATTGACACAGAATATAGAGTCAACGAGTTGTTCGGCAAATGTATTGGTTATTGAACCAGACAAGTGTTACAGAGAAGAAGGTGCCGTCATTGGTATGGAGCTTTCTGCTGCAAAACAATGGATTCTAGCAGTGAAGATAGGTGGTGTGAGGAGATTTAATCTTACTACTGAAAAAGTGATGAGGCCATGTAGTTCCAACCGTGTAACTCATGACATAATATGGGTTGGGGATAATGGTTGGAAGTTAGAGTTTCCAATTAGGCAAGACTGGTTGATTTTCAAGGAACTTTACAAAGGATGCTCTGATCGCAATGTACAGCCCCCTGCGGTGAGCATCATTCCTGTTCCTGGTGTACGTGAAGTATCAGGCTATGCAGAGAGCAATCCTCCTGAGTTTACCCGGCCAGTTTCATACATCACTGTTAAAGATGATGAACTAGCAAGGGCATTAGCAAGGAGTACAGCTAACTATGACATGGATGGTGATGATGAAGAATGGCTGAGAAACTTTAATGATCAGCCTAGTCTGGAAAATGATCACCTTTCAGCTGACAGCTTTGAGTTGCTGATTGATAATTTTGAGAAAGGCTTCTATTGTAATCCAGATGATTACTCTGATGAGAAAGCTGCTGTTAGTAGTTGCCCGAACAAGGAAAAGAAAGAGATTGTAGAGGCTGTGTATAATTACTGGTTGAAAAAGAGGAAGCAAAACCGGTCTTCCCTGATAAAAATTTTCCAGGTAAAAGTGATATGATTCAATAGAAACATTTTTCTTAATGATAATATTGGAAGCAATTGTATTCTAGATCTTGAATTGAAGTAAAATTGTTTATACACTTGTCTTCTGACTACTATCAAGTTTTTTCTGCATGGAGTATAGTTTCTGTTTAATTCTCCTGAAAGAAGTTGATATACATCCTCATCTCTCCTAGGTAAAGCAATTTGCAGAGAAGTGACAAAAGCTTCTTTTGTTCTATAATGTGTTTGTGTTATCTAGATGACCAATTGTTCTTCTCTTTATTATGAATGACAGAAACTGCACTACCAATCAGGATGAATTAATATGTCCCTTTGGTATTATAATTATAGAATAAATGTGATTAGTGACTTGAGATTTGCATCCACATTCTCTGTTGAGGATGTGATGGGTTGTAACGAAGAATTGGTCTCCAATCTGACAGGGTAGCAATAGCTTAGTGGTAAGGACCTTCCACTGCCAACCCTGGAGGTGGGGTTTGAGTCACCGAGGAGCAAACTGAAAAGGGCTACTAGTGGGCTCATGGATGGGGGTGTGAATGGGTTAACTGTATAAAAAAAGCAACATTTTCACCAAGTGGTGTTTACTGGACGTGATTGGTTTATGAGCAAGCAAAATAATATAAAAGATGCTTTATTGATTGCTGTTACAACTCTAATCAAGTCAGAATTTTATGAAAGAAACTTTCAGCTGCAACATTGTGACAATAATTGTAGGGGAATACAAAATTTATTTTTCGTTAAAAAAAGAAAAGAAAAATGAAAATAGAAGAAAAGATTTGAACTTAGCACTGACATTTCCTCTTCATTAAGCAAAACATAAAAAAATCTGTTATTTTCTTTTTATAAATTATCCTTTTCATTATTCCGATACAATTGTCGGTCCATGGTTATCTACATCATATTATGGCTATCTGAAGGTCACAATGATTTTTCCTGACAGTGTTACCAGCCAAGGAGAACTCAAGTGATCCCAAAATCTATTTTCCGGAAGAAGAGGTCTTTCAAACGGCAAGGAAGCAAAGCTGGTAGAGGCAAACATCGGCCTTTTCTACCAGGTGTGTATATATATCAGAATTCTTGTTGTCCTAACTGAGATCTGTACTGCATGTTTACTCCTAGACTCTTGCAAGTAGCTGTTAATGGAAGTTGAAATTACTTGCGAGCAATTTAAGAGAGATTCTACATTAGAGTAGTTAGATGCTGTGCAATAGCCAATGCCATGTTTTAACCGTGCCCATGTTAATGGTTGAGCTTAACTAGGCTAGTATGGCTGCTTGTTTAATTTTTTCGTAAGTTCTGAGGCCATGTCTTCAAGCTCTGCCCCACTTTTCTAAAAAAAAAATATTAATCTGTAAAAGCTCTTTCCTCAAGTTTTCTCAATTTGCGTTCACTATAAACAAAGATATGTTAGTAGTCTTAGCTATGTATGTGTATCAACAAAGGTTCTTGTGCTGGACCTAAGTGTTGAACAATGTTTTTTTTTTTTTGATAACTGAGAAATCCGTCTGTGACCCGCCCTTTGACCAATCACAGCCTTCTAAACTCGGTTTGAACAATGTTATCTTTGCTAAACAGTCGTTATACAGCATTTGCTATTTGTATGTTGATGTTTTCTACTCGACTGAAGACTAATATGAAATTATTATAAAACAGCTGTTGTTGCAGAGAAAGAGCAACAAAATGCAGTACTGAAGGTGAAAGAAGCAAAAGCTGCTGCAAACAAGTCGGAGGATTTGGCAGTTAGGATGAGACAGAAGGCGCAGCAGCTGATGGAGAACGCTGATCTAGCAACTTACAAAGCAATGATGGCACTTAAAATAGCTGAAGCAGCTAAGATTGCTAAGTCTAAAGAAGCTGTTGGGCCGATTTTCCTAGGTTAGACGAGTGTTTTTTTGGTGTTTCAGTAAATTCAGGTTGAAATGGCCAATTTTTCCCCTTGTTGAAATCGGAGGAAAGACAGCCTCGTAATGGCCTTTTTAGAGAAG
Source organism: Solanum gracilifrons (assembly GCA_029582605.1). NCBI lineage: Eukaryota > Viridiplantae > Streptophyta > Magnoliopsida > Solanales > Solanaceae > Solanum > Solanum gracilifrons. The sequence continues at coordinate 2,252 of JAJOOH010008522.1, read as the reverse complement.
CCTGTGGAGGTCTCGAAAATCGTTGACAGGATTTGTGTATAGATATTCTAATGGGATGTACATTCTGTATCATTATTTCTTTAGATGTTAGCTTAGATTTGTACAAGGCAAAAATGTTTCAAAAAGCATAACAGATATACAAGATTTTTGAGCATCGTACATAGCAGACTCCGTAAATAATGCTGCATGTCTTGTTTTCTTGTCATCTGTTGCTCCATTTTGCTCTCTTCTTGAGCGTCAGTCTGTCTATTTGAAATAGTTTCTTTTAACCCTCCGAAGGTATAGTAAAGGTTTGCATACATTTTTACTCTCGGTAGACTTTATTTACGAGATTCTTTAAGATTACAAAGATTAAGGATATTTTGGTACAATTAGGCATTTTTATGTTAAGGGTGTAGTGTTTTCCTGTTTGGTCGTCTTATGTTATGTTGTTAAGAATAGGATTATATTATTTTAATCTTTTATTCTAACCTTAATGCTGTAACGGCATGTGTAGTGACAGGCGTGCTAATTATCTTGTAGGCCTTTTTTTTTTATTATTATTTTAAGTTATTGAGTGATCGATCATGCGTAACTCAAAAGTTGACCACAATATTTGATGTGATATGTCGACGTAATCTTTAATTTGTTATTCATAATTAGATTAAAAAAAAGTGACTGGTCTTGTTGATGTTAAAGTTTAAACCAAAGAAGGAATTTTTTTTTTCACACCTAAATTTGTGGTGTTCACATATATATATTTGTATAGATAATTTATTAAAATATTTAATTATGATAAATTGATACGACGTAATATGGGAAGTAATTCCTCTTATTATTATTCGCAACTTCATCTATATTCTTTTCTCTTCTATTTATACTTGCTTTATCTTTCGAGCTCAATCTACCTATGCCTACTGAATTGGGGAACTAATGTCCTTCAATAATGATTTTTTGTTCTCTTGAAATCTTCAATTATTTTCGGGTGAGTTTTTTATTTTTATTTTGTACAGGTGATATTTCAAGTTGAGTCACCCACATAATGACCCAACCCCTTGACCAACTAGATTACGTATAAATATTTTTGAAATAATATTTTTTTCTTTATTTACCCAAATTAAAAAATAAGAAAGTAACCTACTTGTTTTCATAAACATTTTCATTCGTACCAAACACACCTTAAGTAGTGAACTTATTCACTTATAAAGGGCTGGCTTTTGGCAATATCAAGGCTATATATTGATATTCTTGTGCTCCAAGCTTTTTATCAACTATGAAGTCATCATCTGATTCTTCTCATCTCTAGTCTAGTACAGAATAAATCACATTATGCCCATAGGAACTATATTATAGTAGAATTTACACAAACCTCATAGTATTAAGAGTTAATTATATTATATCCATATTCTTTTCTAAATTACAAAAATCTCTCAAATTTGGTGGAATCCAGATACGACCCAAAACGTCCCGATATATCTCATCTCAGTTTCGAATACATCCCTCAATGTCCTAATACTGTGATACATCGCGTAAAGTAACATCTCGATACATCACGTATGTCCCAATACATCGGCACAAAGTGATGTTTCTGAACAATACATCGTGTAAAGTAGAAACTTTTGTATTTTTTTCAAATGGTATGAAATTTTAGAAAATATAGTAAAATAAGTTATATATTTAGATAATTTTTTCGTTATATTTTCCAAGCGAAAAACTTAGGAAAAAGTCACAAAATTAAAATTAAAGAAAATATTTGATCCAAAAAATTTATGCACTCAATTTATTTGTCATTCTCAAATCTCAACAGTCAACTCGTTAAGAGCTAGAAGTGTTTTTCCATATACAGTACTATAAGCCTATAAGGGGTCGTTTGGTAGGAGGTATTAGGAGAAATAATTCATGTATGATGTATGATATTATTTAGTACTATGTTTGGTAGAATTTTTGGGCCTAAGTATAACTAACCCATGGATTAGTTATACACCCTACATGGTATTATAGGAGGTAGTACTAATACCTTTCATGTGGTGGTATTAGTAATACATTGGATTTAATACCATGAGATTATTTATGTAAAGACAAAAATATCCCTCAAATCATTTTATTTATTTTCTTGATTTTATGTGTAACACCCCGACTTTTCCAAAACGTCTAAATTAACTCGTACCTTCGTGGAAAGACAAAGAGGGTGAGTAATAAATTAAAAAGGATGTGGTATGTCATATTTTAAGTGTTCAAAGGTTTTATCTCAAGTTTTGAAGTTAAGTAAGTGG
>JAJOOH010008521.1:0-49836 GCA_029582605.1 Solanum gracilifrons | reverse complement strand
GGTTTCTTAGGGCTTTAGGTGTTGGATTTAGGGTTTTTGGTTAGGGTTTAGGGTTTTAGGCTAAGGGTTTTATCTAGGTTTAGGGTTTAGGGTTTTACATTAGGGTTTAGAGTTTACGGCTTAGGGTTTGTTTAGGATTAGGTTTTTAGGTTAAGGGTTTTATTTAGGTTTTTAGGATTTAGGGCATAGGGTTTTTTTTGGGTGTGTTTTTATGGTTTAGCGTTTACCATTTTGGGCTTTATAGGGTTTAGAGCGTACGGTTTTGCAAGATTTTAGGGTTTATTATGGTTTAGGGTTTCTTAGGGTTTTAGGTTTAGGATTTAGAGTTTTAGGTTAGGGTTTAGGGTTTAGGGTTTAGGGTTTAGAGATTAGGGTTTTAAATGGTTTTTAGGGTTTATAGGATTTAGGATTTCCTAAGGTTTAGGGTTTCCTATTGTTTTAGGTTTAGGATTTAGAGTTTAAGGTTAGGGTTTAGGGTTTTTTAGGTTATGGGTTTTTTCTAGGATTTTAGGGTTTCGGATTTTTCAGGGCTTTGGGTTTTTTAAGTTAAGGTTTTTTAGGATTTTATAGGTTTAGGGCTTTGGGTTTGTTTTAGCATTTAGCATATACGATTTACGTCTTTATAGGGTTTAGAGCTTAGAGTTTTTAAAGTTTAGGGGTCTTTAGGTTTTTTTTAGGGTTTTTAAGTGTTAAGTGTTTTTTAGGGTTTAGGTCTTTGTGTTTTGTAGGGTTTTATATGTTTAGGGTTAAGGTCTTAGTTTTTTTTGGTATTTTTAGGGTTTAATATATACAATTTAGGGCTTTATAGGGTTTAGAACTTTGTTTTTTAGATTGAGAGGTTTTTTTTGGTTTTTTCTGGGGTTTTAAGGGTTAGGTGATTCTTAGTGTTTAGGGATTAAGGTTTTTAGTGTTTTTTAGGTTTAGGGTTTATGGGATTTTACGATATAGGGTTTAGAGCTTAGAGTTTTTAGGGGTTTTAAATGATTTTTAAGGTTTATTTTAGGTATATAGGATTTATGGTTTATTAAAGTTTAGGGTTAAGGGTTTCTTAGGGCTTCAGGTGTAGGATTTAGGGTTTTTGATTTGGGTTTAGGGTTTTAGGCTAAGGGTTTTATCTAGGTTTAGGGTTTAAGGTTTTACTTTAGGGTTTAGAGTTTAGGGCTTAGGGTTTGTTTAGGTTTAGGGTTTTAGGTTAAGGGTGTTTTTTAGGTTTTTAGGATTTAGGGCTTAGGGTTTTTTGTTTGGTGTGTTTTTAAGATTTAGAATATACCATTTAGGGTTTTATTGTGTTTAGAGCTTAGAGTTTTTTTTGTTTTTAAGGGTTAAGTGTTTCTTAGGGTTTTTTTAGGGTTTAGGGTTTATGGCTTAGGGCTTGCGAAATTTTAGGATTTAGGGTTTAGAGCTTAGAGTATTTTTGTTTTAGGGGTTTTTTAAGGTTTTTAAGGTTTAAGTGTTTCTTTGTATTTTTTAAGGTTTATGGTTTAGAGCTTGGGGTTTTGTAGGGGTTTTAATTGGTTTTAGAGTTATTTTAGGGTTTATAGGATTTAGGGTTTCTTAAGGTCGAGGGTTTAGGGTTTCTTAGGGTTTTCTGTTTAGGATTTAGAGTTTTAGGTTAGTGTTTAGGGTTTAGGGTTTAGACTTTTTTTAGGTTTAGGGTTTTAGGTTTAGGATTTTATTTAGGTTTTTAGGGTTTAGGGCTTTGGGTTGTTTAGGTTGCGTTTCTTTAGGGTTTTATAGGTTTAGGGTTTAGGGCTTAGGGTTTTTAGTGGATTTTAGGGATTAGCATATATGATTTAGGGATTTATAGGGTTTAGAGCTTAGAGTTTTTAATATTTAGAGGATTTTGGGTTTTTCTGGGTTTTTAAGGGTTAAGTGTTTTTTATGGTTTTTTAGGATTTATAGTTTAGATCTTAGGGTTTTGTGCTAGTTTTAAATGTTTTTTAGCATTTATTTTAGGGTTTATAAAATTTAGGGTTTCTTAAGGTTTAGGTTTTAGGGTTTCTTAGGGTTTTAGGTTTAGGATTTAGAGTTTTAGGTTAGGGTTTAGAGTTTAGGTCTTAGAGTTGTTTTATGTTTAAGGTTTTGGGTTAAGGGTTTTATTTAGGTATTTAGGGTTTAGGGTTTAGGGTTTTTGGGTTTTTTAAAAGTTTTTAAGGGTGAAGTGTTTCTTAGGGTTTAAGTCTTAGGGTTTTATTAGGTTTAGGGCTTTAGGTTAAGGGTTTTATTTAGGTTTTTAGAATTTCGGGCTTTGGGTTTTTTGGGTTAAGGTTTTTTAGGATTTTATAGTTTTAGGGTTTTAGGATTGAGTTCTTAGGTTTTTTTTTTTGGTGTTTTTAGGGTTTAATGTATACAATATAGGGTTTTATAGGGTTTAGAGCTTTGTGTCTTTTAGATTTAGAGGTTTTTTTGGTTTTTCTGGGGTTTTAAGGGTTAGGTGACTCTTATGGTTTAGGGATTAAAGTTTTTTTCTCTTTTTAAGGTTTAGGGTTTATGGATTTTTAGGATTTAGGGTTTAGAGCTTAGGGTTTTTAGGGGTTTTAAATGGGTTTTAACGTTTATTTTAGGGTATATAGGATTTATAGTTTATTAAAGTTTAGTTTAAGGGTTTCTTAGGGCTTCAAGTTTAGGATTTAGGGTTTTTGGTTAGGGTTTAGGGTCTTAGGCTAACGGTTTTATCTAGGTTTAGGGTTTTACGTTAGGGCTTAGAGTTTAGGGCTTAGGGTTTGTTTAGGTTTACGGTTTTGGGTTAAGGGTTTTATTTAGGTTTTTAGGATTACGGGCTTTGTTTTTTTTTGGTGTTTTTAGGATTTAATGTATACAATATAGGGCTTTATAGGGTTTAGAGCTTAGAGTTTTTAGGGGTTTTAAATGATTTTTAATGTTTATTTTACGGTATATAGGATTTATGGTTTATTAAAGTTTACGGTTAAAGGTTTCTTAGGTCTTTAGGTCTAGGATTTAGGGTTTTTGGTTAGGGATTAGGGTTTTAGGCTAAGGGTTTTATCTAGGTTTAGGGTTTAGAGTTTAGAGTTTTATGTTAGGGTTTAGAGTTTAGGGATTAGGGTTTGTTTAGGTTTACGGTTTTAGGTTAAGGGCGTTTTTTAGGTTTTTAGGATTTAGGGCTTAGGGTTTTTTGTTTGGTGTGTTTTTAGGGTTTAGCATATACCATTTAGGGCTTTAGAGTGTTTAGAGCTTAGAGTTTTTTTGGTTTTTAAGGGTTAAGTGTTTCGTAGGGTTTTTTTAGGGTTTAGGGTTTATGGCTTAGGGTTTGCGAATTTTTAGGATTTAGGGTTTAGAGCTTAGGGTTTTGTAGGGATTTTTAATGGTTTTTAGGGTTTAGAGCTTAGAGTATTTTTGTTTTAGTGGTTTTTTAGGGTTTTGAAGGTTTAAGTGTTTCTTTGGATTTTGTAAGGTTTATGGTTTAGAGTTTGGGGTTTTGTAGGGATTTTAATTGGTTTTACAGTTATTTTAGGGTTTATAGGATTTAGGGTTTCTTAGGGTTTTCTGTTTAGGATTAAGAGTTTTAGGTTAATGTTTAGGATTTAGGGCATAGAGGGTTTTTAAGTTTAGGGTTTTAAGTATTTTATTTAGGTTTTTAGGGTTTAGGGCTTTGGGTTGATTAGGTTATGTTTCTCTAGGGTTTTATAGGTTTAGGGTTTAGGGATTAGGGTTTTCAGTGGTTTTTAGGGATTAGCAGATATGATTTGGGGATTTCGAGGGTTTAGAGCTTAGAGTTTTTTAGGTTTCTAGGATTTTGGGTTTTAATGGGTTTTAAAGGGTTAAGTGTTTCTTATCGGTTTTTAGGGTTAATGGTTTAGATCTTAGGGCTTAGTAGTAGTTTTAAATGTTTTTTATCATTTATTTTAGGGTTTCTTAAGGTTTAAGTTTTAGGGTTTATTAGGGTTTTAGGTTTAGGATTTTGAGTTTTAGGTTAGGGTTTAGAGTTTAGGGCTTAGAGTTGTTTTATGTTTAGGGTTTTGGGTTAAGGATTTTATTTCTGTATTTAGGGTTTAGGGTTTAAGGCTTTTTTAGATTTAGGGTTTTTGGGATTTTTAGAAGTTTTTAAGGGTGAAGTGTTTCTTAGGGTTTAAGTCTTAGGGGGGTTTTAGGTTTAGGGCTTTAGGTGAAGGGTTTTATTTAGGTTTTTAGAGTTTAGGGCTTTGGGTTTTTTAGGTTAAGGTTTTTTCAATTTTATAGGTTTAGGGTTTAGGGCTTATGTTTTTTTTTTTAATGTTTTTTATTGTTTAGCATATATGATTTAGGGCTTTATAGGGTTTAGAGCTTAGAGTTTTTTAGCTTTAGGTGTATTGGGGTTTCTTTTAGGTATTTTAAGTGTTAAGTGTTCCTTAAGTTTTTTAGGGTTTAGGGTTTTAGGGTTTTTGAAAAGTTTTTAAGGGTGAAGTGTTTCTTAGGGTTTAAGTCTTAGGGTGTTTTTAGGTTGAGGACTTTAGGTTAAGGGTTTTATTTAGGTTTTTAGAGTTTAGGGCTTTGGGTTTTTTGGGTTATGGTTTTTTAGGATTTTATAGGTATAGGGTTTATGGTTTTTTTTTTGTATTTTAGCGTTTAGCATATGACTTAGGGCTGTATAGCGTTTAGAGCTTCGAGTTTTTTAGCTTTAGGTGTTTTGGGGTTTTTTTTAGGGTTTTTAAGGGTTAAGTTTCCTTATATTTTTTAGGGTTTAGGGTTTTGGGGTTACGAATTTTTAGGATTTATTTAGAGCTTAGGGGTTTAAATGGTTTTTAGTGTTTTGTGTCTTTAGGGTTTATAGTTTTTTTTTAATTTTAGGGTTTAGCTTATACGATTTAGTGCATTATAGGGCTTAGAGTTTAGATTTTTTTAGATTTAGAGGTTTTTGGGTTTTTAAGGGTTAAGTAATTCTTAGGGTTAGGGATTAAGGTTTTTGTATTTTTTAGGTTTAGGGTTTATGTATTTTTAGGATTTAGTGTTTAGAGAATAAGTTTTTTAGAGGTTAAATATAGTACTTAGGGTTTATTTTAGGGTTAAGGGTTTGTTAGGGCTTTAGGTTTTTGGTTAGGGTTTAGGGTGTTTTATTATTTAGGGTTTTAGGTCAAGGTTTTATCTAGGTTTTTAGGGTTTAGGCCTTTGGGTTTCTTAGGGCATTATGTTTTTGGTTAGGGTTTAGGGTGTTTTATTGTTTAGGTTTTTGGGTCAAGGGTTTTATCTAGGTTTTATATGTTTAGGATTTAGAGTTTTAGGTTAGGGTTTAGAGTTTAGGGCTTAGGCTTTTTTTTATACATAAGGTTTTAAGTTCAGGGTTTTATTTAGGTATTTAGGGTTTAGGATTTTGGGTTTTTGGGTTTTTTAGGTTTTTAGGGCTTAGGGCTTTGGGTTTCTAAGGTTATGGTTTTTTAGGATTTTATTGGTTTAGGGTTTAGGGCTTAGGTTTTTTTTTTGTGTTTATTACGGTTTAGCATTTGTGAGTTAGGGCTTTATAGGGTTTAGAGATTAGGGTTTTACATGGTTTTTAGGGTTTAAAGGATTTAGGATTTCTTAAGTTTTAGGGTTTAGGGTTACCTATTGTTTTAGGTTTAGGATTTAGAGTTTAAGGTTAGGGTTTAGGGTTTTTTAGGTTTTGGGTTTAATCAAGGTTTTTAGGGTTTTGGGTTTTCAGGGCTTTGGGTTTATTGAGTAAAGGTTTTTTAGGATTTAATAGGTTTATGTCTTAGGTTTTTTTTTAGGGTTTAGGATATGCGATTTACGTCTTTATAGGGTTTAAAGCTTAGAGTTTTTAAGGTTTAGGGTTCTTTAGGGCTTTTTCGGATTTTTAAGTGTTAACTGTTTCTTAGGGTTTTTAGGGTTTAGGACTTTGGGTTTTTTAGGTTAAGGTTTTTTAGGGTTTTATAGGTTTAGGATTGAGTTCTTAGGGTTTTTTTGGTGTTTTTAGGGTTTAATGTATACAATATAGGGTTTTATAGGGTTTAGAGCTAAGTGTCTTTTAGATTTAGAGGTTTTTTTGGTTTTTCTGGGGTTTTAAGGGTTAGGTGACTCTTAGGGTTTAGGGATTAAAGTTTTTTTGTCATTTTTAGGTTTAGGGTTTATGGATTTTTAGGATTTAGGGTTTAGAGCTTAGGGTTTTTAGGGGTTTTAAATGGGTTTTAACGTTTATTTTAGGGTATATAGGATTTATGGTTTCTTAAAGTTTAGTTTAAGGGTTTATTAGGGCTTCAAGTTTAGGATTTAGGGTTTAGGGTTTTAGGCTAACGGTTTTATCTAGGTTTAGGGTTTTACGTTAGGGTTTAGAGTTTAGGGCTTAGGGTTTGTTTAGGTTTACGGTTTTGGGTTAAGGGTTTTATTTAGGTCTTTAGGATTACGGGCTTTGTGTTTTTTTTTGGTGTTTTTAGGGTTTAATGTATACAATATAGGGCTTTATAGGGTTTAGAGCTTAGAGTTTTTAGGGGTTTTAAATGATTTTTAAGGTTTATTTTACGGTATATAGGATTTATGGTTTATTAAAGTTTACGGTTAAGGGTTTCTTAGGTCTTTAGGTGTAGGATTTAGGGTTTTTGGTTAGGGTTTAGGGTTTTAGGCTAAGGGTTTTATCTAGGTTTAGGGTTTAGAGTTATATGTTAGGATTTAGAGTTTAGGGCTTAGGGTTTGTTTAGGTTTACGGTTTTAGGTTAAGGGCGTTTTTTAGGTTTTTAGGATTTAGGGCTTAGGGTTTTTTGTTTGGTGTGTTTTTAGGGTTTAGCATATACCATTTAGGGCTTTATAGGGTTTAGAGCTTAGAGTTTTTTTTGGTTTTTAAGGGTTAAGTGTTTCGTAGGGATTTTTTAGGGTTTAGGGTTTGCGAATTTTTAGGATTTAGGGTTTAGAGCTTAGGGTTTTGTAGGGGTTTTTAATGGTTTTTAGGGTTTAGACCTTAGAGTATTTTTGTTATAGTGGTTTTTTAGGGTTTTGAAGGTTTAAGTGTTTCTTTGGATTTCTTAAAGTTTATGGTTTAGAGCTTGGGGTTTTGTAGGGGTTTTAATTGGTTTCTACAGTTATTTTAGGGTTTATAGGATTTAGGGTTTCTTAGGGTTTTCTGTTTAGGATTTAGAGTTTTAGGTCAATGTTTCGGATTTAGGGCATAGAGGGTTTTTAGGTTTAGGGTTTTAGGTTAAGTATTTTATTTAGGTTTTTAGGGTTTAGGGCTTTGGGTTGATTAGGTTACGTTTCTCTAGGGTTTTATAGGTTTAGGGTTTAGGGATTCTGGTTTTCAGTGGTTTTTAGGGATTAGCATATATGATTTGGGGATTTCGAGGGTTTAGAGCTTAGAGTTTTTAATATCTAGAGGATTTTGGGTTTTTCTGGGTTTTTAAGGGTTAAGTGTTTTTTATGGTTTTTTAGGATTTATAGTTTAGATCTTAGGGTTTTGTTTTAGTTTTAAATGTTTTTTAGCATTTATTTTAGGGTTTATAAAATTTAGGGTTTCTTAAGGTTTAGGTTTTAGGGTTTATTAGGGTTTTAGGTTTAGGATTTAGAGGTTTAGGTTAGGGTTTAGAGTTTAGGGCTTAGAGTTGTTTTATGTTTAGGGTTTTAGGTTAAGGATTTTATTTCGGTATTTAGGGTTTAGGGTTTAAGGCTTTTTTAGATTTAGGGTTTTTGGGTTTTTTAGAAGTTTTTAAGGGTGAAGTGTTTCTTAGGGTCTAAGTCTTAGGGGGGTTTTAGGTTTAGGGATTTAGGTGAAGGGTTTTATTTAGGTTTTTAGAGTTTAGGGCTTTGGGTTTTTTAGGTAAAGGTTTTTTCAATTTTATAGGTTTAGGGTTTAGGGCTTATGGTTTTTTTTTATGTGTTTTTTAGTGTTTAGCATATATGATTTAGGGCTTTATAGGGTTTAGAACTTAGAGTTTTTTAGCTTTAGGTGTATTGGGGTTTCTTTTAGGGATTTTAAGTGTTAAGTGTTCCTTAAGTTTTTTAGGGTTTAGGGTTTTGGGGTTACGGATTTTTAGGATTTAGGGTTTAGAGCTTAGAGGTTTAAATGGTTTTTAGTGTTTTTGATCTTTTGGGCTTTGGGTTTTTTTATGTTTATTTTAGGGTTTAGCATATATGATTTATGGATTTATAGGGTTTAGAGGTTAGATTTTTTAATGTTTAGGAGTCTTCAGGTCTTTTTATGGTTTTTACGTGTTAAGTATTTATGAGGGTTTCTTTAGCATTTTTAGGATTTAGCGCTTTGGATTTTTAGGTTAATGTTTTTTAGGGTTTTATAGGTTTGGGGTTAAGCATATACGATTTAGGGCATTATAGGGTTTAGAGCTTAGACTTTTTTAGATTTAGAGGTTTTTGGGTTTTTTTGGTTTTTGAAGGGTTAAGTAATTCTTAGGGTTAGGGGTTAAGGTTTTTGTATTTTTTATGTTTAGGATTTATGGATTTTTAAGATTTAGTATTTAGAGCTTAGGTTTTTTAGGGATTAAATATGGTGTTTAGGGTTTATTTTAGGGTTAAGGCTTTCTTAGGGCATTAGGTTTTTGGTTAGGGTTTAGGGTGCTTTATTGTTTAGGGTTTTAGGTCAAGGGTTTTATCTGGGTTTTTAGGGTTTAGGGCTTTGGGTTTCTTTGGGCTTTAAGTTTTTGGTTAGGGTTTAGGTTATTTTATTGTTTAGGGTTTTTGGTCAAGGGTTTTATCTAGGTTTTATATTTTTAGGATTTAGTGTTTTAGGTAAGGGTTTAGGGTTTAGGGATTAGGATTTTTTTTATACATAAAGTTTTAAGTTCAGGGTTTTATTTAGGTATTTAGTGTTTAGGGTTTTGGGTTTTTTGGTTTTTGAAGGGTTTTAAGGGGAAGTGTTTCTTAGGGTTTTAAGTTAAGGGTTTTATTTAGGTTTTTAGGGTTTAGGGTTTTGGTTTTCTTAGGTTATAGTTTTTTAGGATTTTAAAGGTTTAGGGTTTAGGTCTTAGGTTTTTTTTTGTGTTTATTAAGGCTTAGCATATATGATATAGGGATTTATAGGGTTTAGTGCTTAGAGTTTTTTAAACTTTAGGTGTTTTTTGGGTTTTTTTTTAAGGGTTGAGTTTTCCTTATGTTTTTTTTAGGGTTTTGGGGTTATGGATTTTTAGGATTTAGGGTTTATTGATTAGGGTTTTAAATGGTTTTTAGGGTTTATAGGATTTTGGATTTCTTAAGGTTTAGGGTTTAGGGTTTCCTATTGTTTTAGATTTAGGATTTAGAGTTTAAGGTTAGGGTTTATGGTTTTTTAGGTTATGGGTTTTATTTAGGTTTTAAAAATTTTGAGTTTTCAGTGCTTTGGGTTTTTTAGGTTAAGGATTTTTAGGATTTTATAGGTTTAGGGCTTAGGGATTTTTTTAGGGTTTAGCATATACGATTTACGTCTTTATAGGGTTTAGAGCTTAGAGTTTTTAAGGTTTAAGGGTCTTTAGGTCTTTTTAGGGTTTTTAAGTGTTAAGTGTTTCTTAGGGTTTTTAGGGTTTAGGGCTTTGGGTTTTTTAGGTTAAGGTTGTTTAGGGTTTTATATGTTTAGGGTTAAGGGCTTAGATTTTTGTTGTGTTTTAAGGATTTAATATATACAATTTAGGGCTTTCTAAGGTTTAGAGCTTAGAATATTTCAGATTTAGAGGTTTTTTTAGTTTTTCTGGGGTTTTAAGGGTTAGGTTTACTGTTAGGGCTTATGGATTAACGTTTTTTTGTCTTTTTTAGGTTTAGGGTTTATGAATTTTTAGGATTTAGGGTTTATAGCTTAGGGTTTTTAGGGGTTTTAAATGGTTGTTAAGGTTTATTTTAGGGTATATAGGATTTATGGTTTCTTAAAGTTTAGTGTTAAGGGTTTCTTAGGGATTTAGGTTTAGGATATAGGGTTTTTGGTTAGTGTTTAGGGTTTTAGGCTAAGGGTTTTATATAGGTTTAGGGTTTTACGTTAGGGTTTAGAGTTTAGGGCTTAGGGTTTGTTTAGCTTTAGCGTTTTAGGTTAAGGGTTTTATTTAGGTTTTTAGGATTTAGGGCATAGGGTTCTTTTTGGTGTGTTTTTAGGATTTAGCGTATACAATTTAGGGCTTTATAGGGTTTAGAGCTTTGAGTTTTTATGGTTTTTAAGAGTTAAGTGTTTCTTAGGGTTTATGGTTTAGAGCGTAGGGTTTTGTAGGGTTTTAGGGTTTATTAAGGTTTAGGGTATAGTGTTTCTTAGGGTTTTAGGTTTAGGATTTAGAGTTTTAGGCTAGTCTTTAGGGTTTAGGGTTTAGAGATTAGTGTTTTAAATGGTTTTTATGGTTTATAGGATTTAGGACTTCTTAAGGTTTAGGGTTTCCTATTGTTTTAGGTTTAGGATTTAGAGTTTAAGGTTAGGGTTTAGGGTTTTTTAGGTTTTGGGTTTTATCTAGGTTTTTAGGGTTTTGAGTTTTCAGGGCTTTGGGTTTTTTAAGTTAATGTTTTTTAGGATTTTATAGGTTTATGTCTTAGGTTTTTTTATTAGGGTTTAGCATATACGATTTACGTCTTTATAGGGTTTAAAGCTTAGAGTTTTTAAGGTTTAGGGGTCTTTAGGTCTTTTTCGGATTTTTAAGTGTTAAGTGTTTCTTAGGGTTTAGGACTTTGGGTTTTTTAGGTTAAGGTTTTTTAGGGTTTTATAGGTTTAGGATTAATGGCTTTGGTTTTTTTTTGGTGTTTTTAGGGTTTAATGTATACAATATTGGGCTTTATAGGGTTTAAAGCTTAGAGTCTTTTAGATTTAGAGGTTTTTTTTTGTTTTTCTGGGGTTTTAAGGGTTAGGTGACTCTTAGGGTTTAGGGACTAACGTTTTTTTGTGTTTTTTAGGTTTAGGGTTTATGGATTTTTAGGATTTAGGGTTTAGCTCTTAGGGTTTTAGGGGTTTTAAATGGGTTTTAACGGTTTCTTTAGGGTATATAGGATTTATGGTTTATTAAAGTTTAGGGTGAAGGGTTTCTTAGTGCATTAAGTTTAGGATTTAGGGTTTTTTGTTAGGGTATAGGGATGTAGGCTAACGGTTTTATCTAGGTTTAGGGTTTTACGTTAGGGTTTAGAGTTTGTTTAGGTTTAGGGTTTTGGGTTAAGGGTTTTATTTAGGTTTTTAGGATTTAGGGCATAGGTTTTTTTTGGGTGTGTTTTTAGGGTTTAGCGTATGCCATTTAGAGCTTTATAGGGTTTAGAGAGTAGGGTTTTGTAGGGTTTTAGGGTTTATTAATTTTGAGGGTTTAGGGTTTCTTAGGGTTTTAGGTTTAGGATTTAGAGTTTTAGATTAGGGTTTAGGGTTTAGGTTTTAGAGATTAGGTTGTTAAATGGGTTTTAGGGTTTATAGGATTTAGGATTTCTTAAGGTTAAGGGTTTAGGGTTTCCTATTAGTTTAGGTTAAGGATTTAGAGTTTAAGGCTAGGGTTTAGGGTTTTTTAGGTTATGGGTTTTTTCTAGGATTTTAGGGTTTTGGGTTTTCAGGACTTTGGGTTTTTTAAGTTAAGGTTTTTTAGCATTTTATAGGTTTAGGGTTTAGGATTTTTTTTAGAGTTTAGCATATACGATTTACGTCTTCATAGGGTTTAGATCTTAGAGTTTTTAAAGTTTAGGGGTCTTTAGGTTTTTTTAGGGTTTTTAAGTGTTAAGTGTTTCTTAGGGTTTAGGTCTTTGGATTTTATTTGGATTTTATAGATTTAGGGTTAAGGTCTTAGTTTTTTTTGGTATTTTTAGGGTTGAATATATACGATTTAGGGCTTTATAGGGTTTAGAGCTTAGATTTTTTAGATTTAGAGGGTTTTTTTGGTTTTTCTGGGGTCTTAAGGGATAGGTGACTCTTAGGGTTTAGAGATTAATGTTTTTTATGTTTTTAAGGTTTGGGGTTTTTGGATCTTTAGGATATAGGGTTTAGAGCTTAGAGTTTTTAAAACCGGCTTTCTTAGGGATTTAGGTGTAGGATTTAGGGTTTTTGGTTAGGGTTTAGGGATTTAGGCTAAGGGTTTTATCTAGGTTTAGGGTTTAGGGTTTTACGTTAGGGTTTAGAGTTTAGGGTTTAGGGTTTGTTTAGGTTTAGGGTTTTAGGTTAAGGGTGTTTTTTAGGTTTTTAGGATTTACGGTTTAGGGTTTTTTGTTTGGTGTGTTTTTAGGATTTACCATATACCATTTAGGGCTTTATAGTGTTTAAAGCTTAGAGTTTTTTTGGTTTTTAAGGGTTAAGTGTTTCTTAGTGTTTTTTTAGGGTTTAGGGTTTATGGCTTAGGGGTTGCGAATTTCTAGGATTTAGTGTTTAGAGCTTAGGGTTTTGTAATAGTTTTAAATAGTTTTTAGGGTTTAGAGCTTAGAGTATTTTTGTTTTTGGGGTTTTTTAGGGTTTTTAAGGTTGAAGTGTTTCTTTGTATTTTTTAAGGTTTATGGTTTAGGGCTTAGGGTTTTTAGTGTTTTTTTTAGAGATTAGTATATATGATTTAGGGATTTATAGGGTTTAGAGCTTAGAGTTTTTTAGGTTTAGAGTAATTTGGGTTTTTCTGGGTTTTTTAGGGTTAAGTGTTTCTTATGGTTTTTTAGGGTTTATAGTTTAGATCTTAGGGTTTTGTAGTAGTTTTAAATGTTTTTTAGCATTTATTTTAGGTTTAGGGCTTTGGGTTAAGGATTTTATTTAGGTTTTTAGAGTTTAGGGCTTTGGGTTTTTTAGGTTAAGGTTTTTTAGGATTTTGTAGGTTTAGGGTTTAGGGCTTATGTTTTTTTTTTTTGTGTTTTTTAGTGTTTAGCATATATGATGTAGGGCTTTATAGGGTTTAGAGCTTAGAGTTTTTTTAGCTTTAGGTGTTTTGGGGTTTTATTTAGGGTTTTTAAGGGTTAAGTGTTCCTTAAGTTTTTTAGGGTTTAGGGTTTTGAGGTTACCAATTTTTCGGATTTAGGGTTTAGAGCTTAGGGGTTTAAATGGTTTTTAGTGTTTTGGGTCTTTAGGGCTTAGGTTTTTTTTTTTTTAATTTTAGGGTTTAGCATATATGATTTATGGATTTATAGGGTTTAGAGCTTAGATTTTTTAATGTTTAGTGGTCTTCAGGTCCTTTTATGGTTTTTAAGTGTTAAGTATTTATTAGGGTTTTTTTTAGGGTTTTTAGGGTTTAGGGCTTTGGATTTTTAGGTTAATGTTTTTTAGGGTTTTATAGGTTTAGGGTTAAGGACTTGTTTTTTTGTGTGTGTTTTTAGGGTTTAGCATATATGATTTAGGGAATTATAGGGTTTAGAGCTTAAACTTTTTTAGATTTAGAGGTTTTTGGGTTTTTCTGGGTTTTGAAGGATTAAGTAATTCTTAGGGTTAGGGGTTAAGGTTTTGGTATTTTTTAGGTTTAGGGTTTACGGATTTTTAGGATTTAGTGTTTAGATCTTAGGTTTTTTAGGGCTTAAATATGGTTTTTAGGGTTTATTTTAGGGTGAAGGGTTTCTTAGGGCTTTAGGTTTTTGGTTAGTGTTTAGGGTGTTTTATTGTTTAGGGTTTTAGGTCAATGGTTTTATCTAGGTTTTTAGGGTTTAGGGCTTTGGGTTTCTTAGGGCATTAAGTGTTTGGTTAAGGTCATGGATTTTATCTGTTTAGGATTTAGAGTTTTAGGTTAGGGTTTAGAGTTTAGGGCTTATGGCTTTTTAAATAAATAAGGTTTTAAGTTCAGGGTTTTATTTAGGTATTTAGGGTTTTGGGTTTTTGAAGGGTTTTAAGGTGAAGTGTTTCTTAGGGTTTTATTTAGGTTTTTAGGGTTTAGGGCTTTGGTTTTCTTAGGTTATAGTTTTTTAGGATTTTAAAGGTTTAGGGTTTAGGTATTAGGTGTTTTTTGTGTTTATTAGGGCTTAGCATATTTGATTTAGGGCTTTATAGGGTTTATAGCTTAGAATTTTTTAAGCTTTAGGTGTTTTTTGAGTTTTTTTTTAAGGCTTGAGTTTTCTTTATGTTTTTTTAAGGGTTTTGGGGTTACGGAGTTTTAGGATTTAGGGTTTATAGATTAGGGTTTTAAATAGTTTTTAGGGTTTAAAGGATTTAGGAATTCTTAAGGTTTAGGGTTTAAGGTTTCCTATTGTTTTAGGTTTAGGATTTAGAGTTTAAGGTTAGGGTTTAGGGTTTTTTAGGTTATGGGTTTTATCTAGGTTTTTAGAGTTTTGGATTTTCAGGACTTTGGGTTTTTTGAGTTAAGGTTTTTTAGGATTTTATAGGTTTAGGGTTTTTTTTAGGGTTTAGCATATATGATTTACCTGTTTATAGGGTTTAGATCTTAGAGTTTTTAAGGTTTAGGGGTCTTTTGGTCTTTATAGGGTTTTCAAGTGTTAAGTGTTTCTTAAAGTTTTTAGGGTTTAGGGCTTTGGGTTTTTTAGGTTAAGGTTGTTTAGGGTTTTATAGGTTTAGGGTTAAGGGCTTAGGTTTTTTTGGTGTTTTTAGGATTTAATATATACAATTTAGGGCTTTGTAGGGTTTAGAGCTTAGAATATTTTAGATTTAGAGGTTTTTTTTGGTTTTTCTGGGGTTTTAACTGTTAGGTGACTCTTAGGGCTTAGGGATTAATGTTTATTGTCTTTTTTAGGTTTGGGGTTTATGAATTTTTAAGATTTAGGGTTTAGAGCTTAGGGGTTTTAGTGGTTTTAAATAGTTTTTAAGGTTTATTTTAGGGTATATATGATTTATGGTTTCTTAAAGTTTAGTGTTAAGGATTTCTTAGGGATATAGGTTTAGGATTTAGGGTTTTTGGTTAGTGTTTAGGGTTTTAGGCTTACCCCTAATCAAGTGATTTCTCTCGAACATCAACAAGCATGCAAAATAAGAACAACCCGCACCTTAGTCCATTCACTCTCTCGAGCTGAATGTGTGGGATTGGGTTTAGAATTTACTCTCTCGAGCTGAACCAATGTCAACCCAATACCCACTGACCATCAACCAATAATTTTGGTTCTAAAACCTCTCTCTCTCGCAAACCAAGAACACAAACATAGAACTGCATTAGCAACTACAATTCTTAAATTAAACCATAATTATTGATTAAACTAACTTCTAAATAGCATTTAAACTAACAATTAACAATACCCATAAACAAATTTAGCCCATAATCACATAATCACACCCCAAGAATTGGGGTTTTAGCTAGACATCTTAAAGAGGTAAAAAACATAACAAAATTGATTATCCATCAAATGGGTAAGAGTAGATTCGTCCTTACAATACTCCAATTAGAAGAATTTCAAAGACTCACTTCCAATGTCTCAAAAGTAAAATACTTCCATTCGTCAAAGCTAAAGAGAAACTAGAGAAAAACTGTTCTAAAAGAGTAATTGATAAAATTTCATAAAATCTGATAAAATTTCATAAAATTCACCAAATTTTTTTATTAAACTAAATGTTCAAAAATGTATTTATTGTCAACAAAAATGTGCTGCAAAGAGTCACTCGGCGAAGTAAGTCGGGCTCGCCGAACTACTCAGTGAGCGAGGTAATGAAAGGTCATGTCTACACGGTCGCTCCATCTGTTGGGGCATCAATGCCCGATGCAACATTAGCATCACTAGCTCCACTAGGGCCTGCCATGGACGTCTCTGTCAGTGATGTCTAAATGACCGACTGTACAATCGTCTCCTATAGGTCTAGCAGGTCTCCATAAATGGTTTCCTCTTGCACCTCTAGTTGATCCTCATCTTTCTCTTCCTCCGACTCCTCAAATCCCACATCATCCATAGGCACATCTCTGGTGGTGGCCGGAGGCATCTCAGAACTTTCTTGGGTATCTATATGTCCTGTTGTCTCCAAGAGTGAACTGAAGTCTGTAGACTTCAAGTAGTCCACATCCTTTCTCAAATCTGCAACCTCAACTTTCAAAGTCGTCACCTCTTAAGTAGCCCTCTGTCGAATTTCACAACTCTCTACTCTCGCTGTGAGAGTGTAAATAGATGCCCATAGGGGTGTCAATGCAGCTATAAGGGACCTCTCAATCATCCAAGGTACCTCAGCCTCTAACCGCGTAGCCCGTACATCAACAGAATGGGATAAGTTCCCCATCTTCTAGATCATGGCCTAAGTAATCCTGGTGGGCTGAGAGACAGTACAAACACCAGCAGCCTGGGAGGAAGTGGAAGCAGGTGTACCCCAAGGACCGGAGGCCGGAGTAGGAAAATATGCCTCTGCAGGTATTGTCTCAACATCAATCTCCGGAGATGCATCCACCGAAGTTGCTCTCCTCTTATCTGCATCCACTCGAGTGTACTCGGCCTCTATACACCGGATATCTATAGAAGATGTAGGAGAGACCTTCATTTCCCTCTTCTCATCACGAGGAACTCCAGCACGTCGTCACAACTCTGTTATCAGGACCAGTAATAGAAGAGACGTCTCGTGCTGTTTTTCTCTCAAAGCCATCTCATGTTCAATGATAAGTCCCATATTGAGCATCTTCCTGGCTATGATGGATTAGAGACAGGCCGCCTTTGGGTAGCGAAGGATGGACTCGTTCAGCGAGAGCATGATAGAGCTGCTGATGAACCCAAACCAATATCGACGGGTAATATTCAGGTCCTTCTTATTGATGGGAGATCCTGCCTCAATCCACCTCGGAGTGGTGTCAGAAATAAGGGGGGGCAAGCCAGCCCCTTAAGTCATCCAGGGACTGTGTATTGGCCAAGCCCTCATATGCATGCTCAAACCCAATAGCCCTGTCTAGGCAATATTAATGTGATCGTTGTTGCACCCTACTTCTTTCCCGCGGACCATGATTGTCTTCACCGGTCTGAAGGCACTGGATTTCTTATTCCCATTGGGCACCAGGTCACTATATGCGGAGTAGAACTCCCGGACCCATGTAGGAATGTATGGTCCTTGACACCTGGTAAACTGTTCAACCCTATGGAACCGTAGAGTGTCCCACACACTAGGGTACCTACCCTCTAAGACCTCTATGGAGCGCAGCTTCTTATTGAGAGTCATCCTTAATCCCTCAGCCTTTAGGCGGTTGAGTAGCCAAGGGGGAGGACTCAGAACTTGTGGCGATGAAACCGCCATTTGTACCGGAGATGGCACTGTATGAGCAGCAGGAGGTGTGGCCTCTGAGATCCTGGACGAGTCCTAAAGAACTCTGAAACGAATCTCATCGCACCTAGATTGCAGAGGTTGGTCATCCTCAGGCTCAAAGAATGCAGCCTGGGGATCAAAAGACTCCTCCTCGCTGCCAAAGTTGTGCTCCGGTACGTCAGATGTGGGCGCTTTGCCCATGCCTTTTCCTCCCTTGGGAGGTGTCGTCTTCCCCTCTTTAAAAGAAGCAGTTACCCCTCATTAATGACAATTATCCATGCTCTTTTGTGGGGTGGAATATCAAGGTTGGTTCTTGCCATATCTGCAAAATATACCAAAATAAGTTATAACAATTCAAGAGAAATGCAGAAAATAGGCTGCTGAAAGACTCGTCGAACCGATTGGTGAGTCGCCAAATCACTTTGGTGAGCAAGATTAGGCTCGCCAAAAGGATTAGCGCAAAATTTTTCCCGAAAAATGGCATGTCGACAATGAGAAGGCCTTCGACGAATCACCGACATCATTAGGCAACACACACTAGTCTGTCGAAAGTTACAGTATGTTTTAGTGGTTAGGGCTCAGAAAATGGCGATCAAGTAAGACTTTCGGTGAGCTCAGGCTTCTCGCCAAAAGTTACAGACCCAAACTCAACCAAAGCACAAAATGAAAGGCGATCTGGGGGACTTTGGCGAACCCCCGAGTGGTTCGGCGTGCTCGACTCAGCTCAGTAAACTGCCCAGCTTGCCATTTTTCAACCCCAACTTCCAATAGCAAACCTGCATCCCCCGAAAACAAAATCAAACCACACACCCACTCAATTAAGCTCAGATCCATTAGACCCATGCCACCGGGATACTTCGACTTTCCCCGTTTTGCTAAAATTGGTCATGTGACGACATTAGCCCCTAAGAATGACGTCAAACGCTCCATCATTGGGCAAAGCACATCATTAAGCTCAATTTGAGTTACTCAGACATCACCCAACTAGACACAACAACAATTAAGCACAACCCACAAGATTACAATCAAATTTAAAGCACAAAAATTGGGGAATCAACAATTAAGGCAATTAAGGAATAAAATTTAAACTAGGTCATCATCTTTGCCACATTTTAGTCCCTCTCTTGGTCTTTTTAAAGCTTCTCTGTTTTCAATTTAAAAGTGAGAGGGGATACCTGTTCTTCGCGGGTGTACCATTCCCGATTAATTCTGGTCAAGCCATCCAAAGGTTGGGTTGCGATAATGTATGGTTGTTGCATCAAACCTCCCAGAGAAAATTGATCAGCTATGCCCTTGTTCACCGAATGAAGGCTTTGGTAAAAGTATTGTAGCAAAACATTGTCGGGCAATCCATGAGTTAGGCATTGCAACACTAACTTTTTAAATATTAGCTAAGTCTCATGGATTAGCTTACCCTCCAAACATTTGAAGCTTTGGATGTTGTCCCTAAGAGTCATCATCTTCGAAGAGGGAAAGAATCGCACTTGAAATACTGTAATGATCTCTTCCCAGGAAGTGATACAATCTATTGGCAACTCACCCAACCACTTGCACGCTTCTCCCATTAGAGAAAATGGGAACAACCGTAACCGAATAGACTTTTGAGATATGTTCTTAAAGGAGAATGGTCTGCAAACATCAACAAAGTTCCTTATATGCTCATGGGGATCCTCATGAGCCAACCCACCAAATAACCCTTTCAATTGTACGAGCTCCAACCTGGTGCTTGTAATGTGGAACATAGCATTCCCTTCAGCTGGAGGCAAGCGAATGGTACCAACTCCACCCACTAGATTTGGCTCATTGACATTCGGCTCATTGACATTATTGAGATTGCCGATGTCATCTTGGTGGCCCACTTGGCTACCATTGCTTCCGTTGACACTCATTTCCTCTATTTTAAAAGAGCAACACGCAAACCAACACTAAAAGTTCGTAGATTCAAGTATGACTAAAAAGAACAAAATTCAACTAAGGAATTTCAAACAACACCACTCCCCGGCAGCGGCGCCATTTTGATTTCACATATCAAGAACACTTCATCCAATTCTAAGTGTCAACGATTGCTTGTTAGCATAAAACTCAACTAAATGAGTTGGGGTCAAATCCAACAAGTAGTGGTACGTGTTTTAGATTCAATAGAGAAGTATAAACATGTTCAAATCAGTCATAGGAATTAAAGTTATCGAATAAAGACATCATTCAAATTTAGGGGTGACATGAATGTCAACTGGGGGGTTTTAGTTCTGATTAACAACTACAAACAGTCACAAAAAGTAAAACTTAACAATAATGAGATAGGTTCTTCGGATGTGATCGATTATAGGCTAATATAGATGAATGAGTGATTGCAACTATTAGTAAATAGCTAGATATTAGTGAATAAGCTAGGCTTTAGTGGAAGTAAACTTTCTCTCGAACAATTTACCCCGAATCAAGTGATTTCTCTCAAAAATCAACAAGGATGCAAAATAAGAATAGCCCGCACCTTAGCCCGTTCACTCTCTCGAGTTGAATGTGTGGGATTGGGTTTAGGATCGACTCTCTTGAGTTGAACCCAGGTCAACCGAATACCCACTGACCATCAACAGAGCAAGCCAACAACACAAACATAGAATTGCATTTGCAACTACAATTCTTAAATTAAACAACAATTATTGATTAAACTAACTTCTAAATAGCATTTAAACTAGTAATTAGCAATACCCATAAACTAAATCAGTCCATAATCACATAATAACACCCAAAGAATTGGGGTTTTAGCTAGACATCTTGAAAAGCTAAAAAATGTTACCAAATTGATTATCCATCAACTAGGTAAGAGTAGATTCGTCCTTGCAATGCTCCAATTCGAAGAATCTCAAAGACCCTCTTCAAATTTCTCAAAGTGAAAAACTTCCATTCTTCAAAGCTAAAGATAAACTAGAGAAAAACTGTTCTAAAAGAGTAATTGATAAAATTTCATAAAATCTGATAAAATTTCATAAAATTTGCTAAAGTTTTTTATTAAACTAAATGTTCAAAAATGTATTTATTGTCAACAAATATGTGCTTCAAAGAGTCACTCGGCAAAGTAAGTCGGGCTCGCCGAACTACTCAGCGAGCTACCCTTTTGTCTATTCCATCGCCCTTTTACCATGGTACTTAGCATCCTCCAGGTTTGTAACTTTGGGCGATCTATCTCAGCTTTGCGTAATCACTCAGCGATATGTCGACTGCTCATTTCGATTGCCAACTTGGTTCTTTCCTTCAAGGCTTGGAACACTGGAACTTTAGGCGATCAAATAGCCATTGGACGATTTGTCAAATGAAATTGGTGATCACCAGGCTACCTTTATTCATCCTTTCAGCCTGTTTGGTTCCTTTTTTCTTGTTACTGTCCTTGCTTTGTTCCTCAATCCATATACTTGAAAATCGAGGGTTTTGCATCAGTTATTGGCACAAATTAGCATTTGAGGACACTAATTCTATATAAACAAAACCTAAATGAGTCCAAATCTCGGACTCATCACCAACCCCATCTTCAGTTAGCACACATGCCCTCAATTATCAGTTTTGTCACCATAATGATTTGAAGACCTTGAGGTAACCTCGTTGTGGTAGTTACGGTAATCACCATCTAAGTGAGTGTCTTTTGGGCAAGGAGGGGTGCTTTAGCTGTGGTTAGTGAGGCTATAGGGTCAGGGTTTTCCACTAAGCTAAACGGAAAAACTGGGGTATTTTAGCTCCAAAACCAATTCATTTCAATGCCTAGTTAGTTGTGTTAGAGTATTCCTATAGAGGTTGAGTTAGGTATGCCACTATATTTTCTTCCTTTATGCATCCATACTTCTATATTTCTAGTCTTGTATGGTTGTGAGTTGTTTAGAAATGAGTGATAGAAGTGGATGGTATCATCATGGTTTATAGAGAAAGAGAGGGAGTTGTGAGTGATAGAACCATGTAAGCTTGTCATGTCATTTCTAAGGTTAGGATGTGAGTAAATAAAGGAGGTATTCATGCTACATTCTAGAGTAGTGTACCTTATGTAAGGGTAGCATGACCATAGTTATTCTAAGAGGTTCGTGAGAGGCTCGCAGACTTAGAAAAATAGCATGAATCTAAGGGGGAAATGGTGGGATGTAGAATCATCGCGATTTTAGAGGCTCGGGTAGTGACACTATTGAGTGTTCAAACAGTTTAGGGGGAGGCAGAAGCTTAATTCCATCCTAGCGTCCTAAGTATACATCTGCCATTACGATACCCTTCGCATGCCTTGTGTATCAGTGCCATGGTCTTTTTTCTTTTTCAAATTAATGCAACCCACTCAAATTCACGCTCGTATTCAGCATCTAGAATTACAAGTCATTTCTCAGACAACGAATCTACTCTTGCTTTATGATTCTATAAATCCAATATTAATGGCATGAGGTTCGTTATATATGTAAAGTAATGTCTCTTAGTGTAACACCCTGACTTTTGAAACGTCTAATTAACTCGTACCTTCGTGGAAAGACAAAGAGGGTGAGTAATAATTAAGAATGATGTGGTATGTCATATTTTAAATATTCAAGGGTTGTATCTCAAGTTTTGAAGTTAGGTAAGTGGCAAAATAAAAGTTGGCGAAAGTTATCATAAGTTCCTTCTTAAAGACTTCTCTGAAATTTGGGTCAAATGACTCGGAGGTTTTCTCCCAATCTATAAAGAGTTATGAGTCCATCGACCTACTAAATCGGAGGTCTACGAGTCTAGTTTTCAACGCATTAAACTATTCGTTCATAGGACTTCAATGTAGAAAGATATTTGCTTTTTTGTGAGACTGCACAACCAGGCACATAAGGTGGGCCCTAGGTCGGTGGAACTTTTTATATATCTTCTTCTTCGAATTTTTCTCCATTTTTTCTAGTTAACAATAAAACTTAGAAAATCCATTTCTAGTATCAACCAAATCATAGATTTTCTCGACTCAAGTCCTTGACGAAAGTTGTTCTATGCGTTCAGGTCGTCATCATCGTATAATTTGTTTTAACGATTTCATAACATATAATACTTTGGTGTTGGGACAGCAAGGGTTTGGACATATTTTAAGGTTTTGAGGTGTATTACGAAATTAAAATCAAGGTAAGACCCTTCTTTCAACAATTCTAGCTTTGATAAGCCGCAAATAGCCATTTGCGACGAAAATACATATCTTTTATCGGATTATCGTGGTATCTTCTATTCTTTTGTGTTGATTATGGTCCTTCCTTGTTGTTTTATCGAGAGTTTTTGTGAGTAAAATTAGTTAGGCCACGTGAATTCAGCAAAAAAGGTATGTTAAGTTTAATCCCTTCTTACAGCATGTTTTCTTAAAGCTTAGGAGCAATGTAATTGGGTTGTTATCGTTGTTATACTTGTAGACATTATTGTTAATTGTTGGCTGCTCGAATGGATATAATCCTCCCTTGTTGGAATTCTTATTCAGTTAGTAGTGTCCCTATATTGGAAACGACTTAGAGATTATTTATATAGGTTGCTTATAACTAAATTACTCACTTTTATCCTATTGGATTGTTATTATTTCCCTTGGGGCTATTTTGGTTAGCTGTAGGAAAGGCTACGTTCTGCCTAAAAGGGCTAGGTTCTGCTTATGGGGCTATATTGATGCCTAGAAGGTCTATGAGTTGCCTACGGGGTTATATTGATTCCTAGAAGGGCTATGAGTTGCCTACGGGGCTATGTTGATGCCTATAAGGGCTATGAGTTGCCTACGGGGTAATATTGATGCCTAAGAAGGCTATGTACTGCCGACAGGGCCAAGTTGTTGCCTAAGAGGGCTATGAGTTGTCTTTAAGCTATATTGATGCCTAAGAGAGCTATGTGATGCCTACGGGGAGATATTAAAGCCTAAGAGGGCTATGTGACTTCCTATGGGACTAGGGGACTACCGATACGGGTATATAGACTGATTGGAACCTTCTGGGCTTATAGGGGCCTGGGTAGGTGCTCTTGTTTGTTGTTTGTACCTGTCGAGCTTATAGGGGCGTAGTTAGGTTGTTATTTTATTATTTTTTATTGGTTTAGATTTAGGAGCAGGTCAGTACACTTATCTTATCCTTGATTTATTTATCGAATTACTCCAACTATATTAGGATACATGCTCATAGTCTATTTGCCTATCATACTTGGTACATTATTTCGTATTGATGCCTCATTGCCTGGGGCTACTGCATTCATGTCTGCAGGTCCCAGCAGAAGACCCAATAGACCTCCTAAGCAATAAGGATTGACTTCTATCTGATTGGCTAGCCCCTTTCCTCCGGAGCACCCAGAGTTGGGAGGTTTGTTAGCTTTTGTTGTATATATTTTTATGTGTAGGCTAGGGCCCTGTCCTGCCACTCTTTACTACTCTTATAGGCTTGCAGACTAATGTGTGGGGTTTATAGATATGTTATGTCCATGCTGGCCTAGTTTGTTGGTTTGTTGAAACCTGTTAGTGGTTTGATGTATTGTCTTGATATATACCTTCTTTAAGTTTCAATATAAAAATCATGGTGGCCTCAATAGCCTAATCAGGACTTATGTGCTAGTTGGATAATTCTTTATATGAACTCTTGGGAGTAGTTGTTTCAATTATAGATCTATTGACATGGGCCTTGCTGGCCGAGGGCTTAATTTTAAGCCGAGATATACTTGTTTGTTTTCTTGATTGCGTGTGGCTGCCATGCGCTAGTAGAAAATTGTTCAGCATGGTCAGCTCAGGCCTGAGTGTTGGCATTAAGAGCTAAAGGCAACCCTTGAGTTTGGGGCGTGACAAACTTGGTATCAGAGCAACATATATTATAAGGACTCTGCAAGTCGTGCTAGTAGGGTCTTGTTTATAAATGAGTTGTGCACCAAGCTAGAAGCTACCGGGCATGTTAGAATGACTATCCTTCTTTTGCTCACCTTGTGTTATAGAGCAATGTCTTAAGGGTTGAGGTTTCTTTCTAATAATTAATATGTGTATGCAGATAGAGATGGCTGACACCAGACAAACCACAACTAGCTAGGGGCTAGATATAGCTGCAGGTCAAGGTACCGGTAACGAACAACAGGTGGAGGTAGCCCGTTGTGAGACCCAGGGGGAGATATCTTCTCAGCCCCTATAGATTCTCCACTCCTTCAGGAGCCTCCGAGGGTTACAACCTCTAGTTCCTCCTATTCCATCTTATCAGGATTCCAAGAGTCCAGTATGTATGTTACCACAGTTAGTACTTGGACAATGCCAGCCAGTTGAGCCAGATGTTGCCAGACCTTCTTAAGGACCCGGAAGTTTGAGAGTTCTTGAATTTCATACCTTGAATCCTTCACAGTTAACAACGACAAATCACATGGAGGACCCTCGGCACTTTGTTGATCAACTCCAAAGGATCTTTAGAGTCATGCATGCCTCAACGACTGAGTCAGCTGAGTTAGCAGCATTTCGATTGCGTAATGTTGGAGTATTTTGGTACGAAAGTTGGGAGAGATCTAGGGGAAAAGATGCATCTCTACCCACTTGGGATAGCTTTACAGAAGCTTTCATAGAGCACTATTTTCGTTGAGAGATTAGGGATGCCTAGGTGGACCAGTTTCTAAACCTCTGACAGGACAGCATGAGTGACTGAGAGTACAGGCTGAGATTTGATTCATTGGCTAGATATGCACTAACATTTGTTGATAAGATGCATGACAAGGTGCGTAGATTTGTGGGAGGGCTTGATTTAGACTATATCAAAGCTTGTTCTATCGCTTCACTAAATGATAATATGGATATCTCGCGAATTTATGCCTTTGCACAAGGGAAAAGAGGATCACCTACATCTGCAGTATATGAGTGAGAGGATGGAGAGAGACAGAAGAAAGCTAATCCCACTGGTTCACATGGAGATTTTTAGGGTGGTCCCAGACCCTGATATACTAGTAGGCCACCTAAACCTCTATCAAAGCAGTTCTAGGGTAATATATTTGATCGTCAGGGATAGTCAGGCCCAGGTGAGGGTTCACGAGCATTAGGCTCTCAATAGTAGAGGGGTTCAGGCCAGGCTAGAACAGCTCTTCCTCATTGTGCTACTTGCGGTAGGATGCATTTTTGGAGGTACAGGCAGGGTTCCACAAGTTTTTATTCTTGTGGATAGGAGGGACATGGGTGGAGGAACTGCCCGACCATAGTTCAGGGTGGTATAGGTTAGTCAACCAGGTTAGTAGTAGGTTCTTCTTCATTAGCACAGGGTATAAGACTTTAGCAGGTAGAGGCAGAGCTGGAGGCATAGAGGGAGCATCTAGTTATGGTAGTGGACAGAACCGTACATTTTCACTGGCCGGCCGACAGGACTCAGAATCATCACCAGATGTTATGACAGGTGCATTGATTGTTTGCTCCTATTGTGTTTATGCTTCGATAAATCCTGGATCTACTTTTTCTTATGTTACTCCATTTATTGCGGGGAAGTTATGTATAGTAGCAGAGTCATTAGATCGACCCTTTATTGTTTCTACACCAGTTGGTGAGTCTATTATTGCTAGGAGAGTCTCTCGAGATTGAACGGTAAAAATTATCTACCGTAAGACCTCTTAGACCTAGTAGAGTTATAGATGGTAGATTTTGACGTCACTATAGGGTATGGATTTTTTAGCGTCTTGTTATGCTAATGTTGACTGTCGAACAAAAATTGTTAGATTCCACTTCCCATGAGAGGCAGCTAGGGAATGGAAAGGCGATACAGCAACACCGAAAGGCAAGTTCATTTATTATCTTAAGGCGAGGAGGATGATTACTAAGGGTTGTATTTATCATCTTGCCTGCGTTCATGATATATATGCTAAACCACTGACTCTTTAGTCTATTTCGGTAGTTAATGAGTTTCTCGATGTATTTCTAGATGAGCTTCCTAGTATCCCTTCAGAACGGGAAATTGATTTTGCTATCGATATGATACCAGGTACACAACCCATATTTATACCTCCTTATAGAATGGCTTCTGATGATCTAAAAGAGTTGAAGGATCAGCTAAAAGACTTTCTAGATAAAGGCTTTATCAGGCCTAGTGCTTCACCATGGGGTACGCCACTGTTATTCGTGAGGAAGAAAGATGGCTTACTGACAATGTGTATCAATTACTGACAGCTGAATAAGGCGACTATAAAAAATAAATATCCCCTTCCGAGGATTGATGACTTGTTTGATCAGTTACAAGGTGTTAAGTACTTCTCAAAGATTGATTTAAGATCAGGGTACCACCAGGTACGAGTTTGAGAGATAGACGTTCCAAAGACAGGTTTTAGAACCAGACATGGACACTTTGAGTTCTTAATATGTCTTTTGGATTAACTAATACCCAACAGTGTTCATGGACCTGATGAATCGTATATTAAGGCCTTATCTAGACTTGTTTGTGAATGTATTAATTAATGATATTTTGGTGTATTCGCGTTCAAAAGTTGAGCATGCAAATCATCTGCGAGCAGTCCTTCAGGTTCTTCGAGACCAAGAACTTTATGCAAAGTTTTCAAAGTGTGATTCTGGTTGGACTCTATAGCTTTCTTAGGCCATATTATATCAGATGCAGGCATTACAGTTGATACACAAAAGATTGAGGTCGTAAAGACAGGTCCAGACCCATGACTCCAACTAAGGTTCGTAGTTTCTTGTGGTTAGCTGGGTACTACAGAAGGTTTTTAAAGGGGTTTTCTTCACTTTCAGCACCATTAACGAAACTAACTAAAAAAGAAGCTAAGTTCTAGAGGACTGAGGCTTGCGAGCATAGTTTTCGGGAGCTGAAGGATAGGTTGATATCAGCACCAGTTCTAGCATCGCCTGAGTGTTCAGAGGGCTATGCGGTGTACTATGATGCTTTTGGTGTTGTGTTGGGATGTGTTCTAATACAACATGGTAAGATTATTGCATATGCTTCAAAGTACTTGAGGAAGCATAAGAATCACTATTCGACCCACAATTTAGAGTTCGCTGCAATTGTGCATGTGTTAATGATCTGGAGACACTATTTGTATGGCGTTCATATTGACATATCATAAAAGCATTCAGTATATTTTTAGACAGAAGGATTTAAATCTGTGACAACTTCGATGGCTTGAGTTACTGAAAGACTACGATGTGAATATTTTTTATCATCCATGGAAGGAGAATGTGGTAGTCGATGCCCTCAGTCGAAGATCTATGGGTAGTTTATGCTATTTACGTGTTGAGAAGTGTGACCTAGCGCAAGAGCTTCAACAATTAGCTAGCTTGGGAGTCAAATTAATAGAGATTGGCGATAGTAGGGTCACAATTCAGGACACATTCGTATCATATCTAGTTGTGGAGGTAAAGGTACGACAACAAGAGGATCCTAGCTTAAAGCAACTTAGAGCCAAGGCTCAGAATCGGTAATCTTTAGAATTTTATATAGCAGGAGATGGCGTCCTTAGATATAGTGGTCGATTGTGTGTTTCGGATGTTGTTGGGTTTCGAGATCAGATTATGGAAGAGGCACATCATTCCCGTTATTCTATTCACCCTGGTTCGAAGAAGATGTACCATGATATTAAGGAGATCTATTGGTGGAACAGGATGAATAAGGACATTGCTGAGTTTGTGGCACAGTGTCCTAACTGCCAACAGAGAAGGTTGAGAACCAAAAGCCCAGTGGGCTAGTCCGGGAGATAGCCATTCCTTTGTGGAAGTTGGAAGCAATTGATATGGATTTTATTTTAGGTTTACCTCGATCGCGTTGTAAATTTGACTCTATTTGGGTAATTGTTGGCAGACTAACAAAATTAGCCCACTTCTTACCAGTCAGGGCTACTTTTATAGCTGAAGACTATCCAGGGCTCTATATTATAGAGATTGTTAGGCTACACGGTGTACCAGTATCTACTATCTCTGATAGAGAAGCACAATTTACCGCTAACTTTTGGAAGTCCTTTCCAGCAAGGACTGGGGACACAGGTTAATCTTAGTACAACCTTTTACCCTCAGACAGATGGCCAGGCTTAGCACACAATTTTGATACTCGAGGTTATGTTACGGGTGTGCACGTTAGACTTCAAGGGAAGAATGGATGACCACTTGCCTTTATTAAGTTTTCATACAATAATAGTTATAATTCCAGCATCGGGATGACACCTTATGAGGCTTTGTATGGGCAAAATGTAGATCTCCCATTGGACCCGACTTAGTACGGTGGACACTAGAACATGTTAAGCTCATTCGAGAGAGGTTGCTAATAGCTCAAAGCTGACAGAAGTCATACTCAGATGTGCGACGAAGGTTCTTAGAGTTTTGTGTCGATGAATGGGTATTTTTAAAAGTCTCGCCTATGAAGGGTGTTATGAGATTTGACAAGAGAGGCAAGCTTAGTCCAAGGTTCATTCCACCATATCGAATCCTTCGGAGAGTAGGACAAGTGGCTTATGAGTTAGAATTGTCGTAGGGCTAGAATCTGTTCAGATCACAGAGGAGTTGACCTACAAGGAAACTCCAGTTGCCACAT
The DNA here is from genome assembly GCA_029582605.1 of Solanum gracilifrons. Lineage (NCBI taxonomy): Eukaryota > Viridiplantae > Streptophyta > Magnoliopsida > Solanales > Solanaceae > Solanum > Solanum gracilifrons. The sequence continues at coordinate 21,411 of JAJOOH010008521.1, read as the reverse complement.
TAGACCGACGGATCCGTAAATTGAGAACCAAAGAGGTGGCTTTGGTTAAAGTATTGTGGAGAAATATGAATAGAGAAGAGGTACCCTGGGAATTTGAGGATGGCATGAGGTCCAAATATCCTCACTTGTTTCATACCCCAGGGTGATGGCATGTCAGTTTATATTAGTGTAGTAAGGTAAGATACCTATCTGATTTTTTTATATTGTTGTTTATTATTATGGTTGTTGTCGCTGTATTTTTGCTCGAACTGTTATTATGGAGCTATAATGCTTAGCTATTTTTGTCGTCCTGTGAAACACCTATGTCAGAATTTCTGCGTTTCAGGTTCCTGGATAGTCACATTTAGAAAGGATACTTTGCCAAAATTTTTGCAACTCCTGAGGACAAAACTGCGTGACTCAATTTTTTCATTCAAGGATGAATATTTCTAAGGGGGAAACGATGTAACACCCCAACTTTTCAAAACGTCTAAATTAACTCGTACCCTCGTGGAAAGAAAAAGAGGGTTAGTAATAATCAAGAATGATGAGGTATGTCATATTTTAAATGTTCAAGGGTTGTATCTCAAGTTTTTAAGTTAGGTAGGTGGCAAAATAAAAGTTGGCAAAAGTTATCGTAAGTTCCTTCTTAAAGATTTCTCTAAAATTCGGGTCAAATGACTCGGAGGCTTTCTCCCAATCTATAAAGAGCCATGGGGCCCACCACCTACCAAATCAAAGGTATATGAGTCTAGTTTCCAACGCATCAAACAACCCATTAATAGAACTTAAAGTAGAGAGATATTTGTGTTTTCGTGAGACTGCGTAAGAAGGCATGTGAGGTGGGGCACTAGGTCGGTGGAAATTTTTATATATCTTTTTCTTCAAATTTTTCTCTATTTGTTTGAGTTAAGTACAAGAAAACTTATAAAAGCCTTTTCTAGGATCAACCAAATCATAGATTTTCTCGACGTAACTCCTTGACGAAAGTTTTTCTACGCGTTGAGCTCATCATCATGGTATAGTTTATTCTATCAATTTCGTGCATATCATACTTTGGTGTTGGGACAATAAGGGTTTGGATATATTTTAAGGTTTTAAGGTGTATTACGAACTTAAGATCAAGGTAAGACCCTTCTTTTATCAATTCTAGCTTTGATAAGCCGCAAAGCAATTTGCGATGGAAATACATATATTTTATCAGATTATCGTGGTATCTTCTATTCTTACGTGTTGATTATCGTCCTTCCTTGTTGTAGTATCAAGGGGGTTTGTGAGTAAAAGTCATTAGGCCACGTGAATTCAGCGAAAAAGGTATGTTACGGCTATTCCCTTCTTACGGCATGTTTCCTTAAAGCTTAGCAGCAATGTAATTGGGTTGTTATACTTGTAGACATTAATGTTAATTGTTGGCTGCTCGAGTGGATATATTCCCCCCTTGTCGGGATTTTTATTCAGTTAGTAGCATCCCTATATTGGGCCCGAGTTAGACGTTATTCATATAGGTTGCTTATAGCTAAATTTCTTTCTTTTAGCCTATTGGATTGTTATTGTAGCCCATGGGGCTATTGTGGTTAGCTGCAGGAATGTGATCAATCCCTATAAGGGCTATGTTCTACTTACGGGGATATATTGATGCCTAGAAGGGATATCAATTGCCTACGATGCTATATTGATGCCTAGAAGGGCTATGAGTAGCCTACGGGGCTATATTGACGCCTAAGAAGGCTATGTGCTGCCTACAAGGCCATGTTGTTGCCTAAGAGGGCTATGAGTTGTCTATAATCTATATTGATGACTAAGAGAGAAATGTGCTGCCTACAGGGCTATGTGACTGCCTATGGAGCTTGGGGACTACCCATAGGGGTATATAGAATGATTGGCACCTTTTGGGCTTATAGGGGCCTTGGTAGGTGGTCTTGTGTGCTATTTGTACTTGCCGAGCTTATGGGGGCTTGGTTAGGTTGTTTATTTTATTATTTTTATTAGTTTAGATTTAAGAGCAAATTAGTAAACTTATTTATCCTTGATTTATTTATTGGATTACTCCCAGTATATTAGGATACATGTTTATAGTCTATTGCCTTTTATATTCGGTACATTATTTCGTATCGATGCCCCATTGCCTGGGGCTACTGCATTCATGTCTGCAAGTCTTGGTTGACAACCCAGTACACCTCCTTAATAATAGGATTGACTTCTATCCGGTTGGCTAGCCCCTTTCCTCCGGGGCACCCAAAGTTGGGAGGTTTGTTAGCTTTTGTTGTATATATTTTTATGGGTAGGCTGGGCCCTCTCCCACCAATATTTACTACTCTTAGAGGCTTGCAGACTAATATGTGGGGTGTATAACTACGCTATGGCCATGATGGCCTAGTTTATTGGTTTGCTGAAGCTTGTTAGTTCTTTGATCTATTGTTTGATATATACCTGCTTCCAGTTTTTGGTATAGAGATCATGGTGACCTCGACGGCCTAATAAGGACTTATGTGCTAGTTGGCTATTTCTTTATATGAACTCTTGGGAGTAGTTGTTTCTTTTATAGATCTGTTGACACGGGGCATTGCCGGCCGATGGCTTAATTTTAAGCCAAGATATACTTGTTTGTTTTGTTGATTGTGTGTGGCTGCCATGCGCTAGTAGCAATTTGTTCAACAGGGTCAGATCGCACCTGAGTACTAGAATTAGGAGTCAATTCCGCCCCTTGAATTTGGGGCGTGACACTTATTATACTGAATCCTATTTTCTCAGTTCAGTCATCAGGCATGCCATAACGGCAAACTAAATTATGTTACATCATGTATATCCCCAAACTTTCCTTGCTCTAAAAGTTATTTTACATTTGCCTTTGATGACCAGCGGTGGGGATACCCACTACTCATTTCTTACGTGCCCAATATGTGAAGTAGTCATGCCTCTTTTGATCAATTCCCCGAGCTGCACCCTAAGTGGCCTGATCATGCTAGGTGTAAGTCAAGATCAATCTGTAATCCTTCTATCGTGATGCTCATGCTCCTGCTCTTTTACTTTAGTGATGTTGGGTCTTGTTTTTATAAGCGTTAGAGGAGGATGCGTTGCAGTAGCCTAGGTGGGAGGTAGCAGATTTCTTTTTCTAGTTGGTGTACTTGTTCCACCATGACTTCTACGTGGGTAAGTTGGGATGTAAGGATTGTTTACGAGAAATAGGTAGTTGAGAATATTATGTATATCCCTCAATAGAAGTTCTTTATATTGAGATTCCTATGTATGACAGGGAATAGGAGAGAATACTTGAACAGGGTAAGATGCAAAACCATGTGACCATAGTTATAAGCTTGAATATCGTGATGCAATACATCTGGATATTTGTTTTGCGCAACTAGTTACTCTTTTGTTAGGAGCACAAGGTTATTTGTTGTTGTGATAAGGAATATTACTATTCTTAGGAGGAAGTTCTAGATGCAAGAGATTTAGTTAAGATATGTTCAACATATGGAAGAGTGGGTAGTGAGACTCGGACCTTAGTATATTTATGTGCGTTGTCAAGATTGTTAGTTGCAAATGGTAAGGGTTGTATTTATAAAAGAATACTTTCACGTATATATGCATCTCTCAGTTGGATGTCCCATTTAGTTAATCGCAATTTCTAAAGTGTGTTTGTTCTTCATGAAGTTTCAGCTAAGTCTCTACTCTGAACCCAAACCAGACATCAAGTTTAGTATTCAGTTCCTTGCCCCATCAGACGTTCACATACTCTTAAGTATGCATACGTGTCTCATGAATCCAGCCCAAATTATATTTCAGTCAAATATTAGTCCTCTAGCTAGTACTTCAGTCTCTTTTTACTATTTACTCATTTAAAGGAGCTACTTGGGAAGAAGGATAAGTCGTGAAGGCCAAATACCCTCATTTTTTTCCTTCTGATTCGGTTTTAGCTTGAGTTAATAATTCCTCTCCAGTTTCTCACTTTACTCATGTGTAATTCAGTCTCAGTATCATGTTCCCTCGGCTATTCTTGCGTTTTAGCATGTTTTCATGTCCATAAGACTCAATTCATATAGATATCAATTCTAGTACTCAGTATGTAGGGATTTTAGCTCTTTCCTTCAAACTCAACTTGGTTAAACTTCATTCAAGGATGAATAATCCCAAGGAGGAGACATTGTAACACCTCGTATCTGAGAAAGGCTATAAAGGGGTCAAACAGGCAAGTAACAAACCCAAAAGTGGACCATGGAAACCTCCACGGAGCCCTAGACGGGCTGTGAAGAGGACCAATGTTTGTTAATTTCCTTGCGAGGTCTTCATGAACCTGCCCTAGGCAGGCTTCACTTTGACGGATCCCAAGACGACATGTGGTGATGTTGATGGGTCATCGAAGGGGTCGTCAAGTGGCCTTCTCAAAAGGGGCTTCTCCCCTAGTCAATGGTCAAGGAACGCAGATGTCTAAACAGCCCGTAAAGACCTACACGGACCGTGAAGTTATCTGCGAGGGGGCTTTATCACACTTAGAGCTTATAGACCTCATCGATAAACTCTTGAGGATTCATCCTTGTGAAGTCCCTCACTCTTGAAGCCACCGAATTCACATTTGAGATTGCGGAAACCACAACCTCCCTATTGGTTTGGGTCGTCACCACTTGAGCCAACACTTGAAAAGTGGCCCAAACTCCGCATTAGACACATGCACAGCCAAAGAATAGACTGGAACTTGAGAATCTTGGGGAGGATCTTCTTGTTCTGCATTCTCCCACACATCCCTTCTAGCATAATCTCTTCGGGTAGCCATATCCTGAAAAACATAGGATAAGGATTAAGAGAGAGACTTTATAGAGTTAAACTCTATCGCACAACTTAAGAGTAATGAAAAAAGTGGAGTTTCCTAATAATCTTGTAGCCTCTCATTCATAATTATGGCACGTTTCACACTCATGAACGAGACTCTACTAGACGTGGCTTATGAAATATCCTAGGACCATTCTAAACCTTGTGCTCTAATACCAAGGTTTTCACAACCCAAGGGTACCCCCTAGATGTAACATACCGTATAGAACCTCGAAGGACTCTATACAATCCACTTAGCTCTGATAACATACGAAATAGAACAATAAGAGTAAAACAATAGTCCAAGACCAAAACACTTTTTATAGAAACGAAAAGTGGTAGTCTAAACTCTTGTCTCATCATAGTCATATAATAAAATAGAATGAAATTGTGCCTAGCCCATACATCATGTTCAAAAGAGAAATACATAAAAAGGAACTAAACAATGAAAACTCCGTCCTCAAAGCATGATAACTCACCAAAGCTCGGGAAATATCCAAGTCAAACTCTATCCATGAAACTCAGAAACCTAACTGTCGAACCCTACATTTGGAGAAAATATAGGCAAGAGTATGCGTTAGTACAAAATAATGTACCAAGTATGATAGCCATGCATAAAACATTTAAAACATTCTAAAAGGGATATTTCATTTGATAACATGAAATTGACCAAGCTATAACATCACATGGAAGAGTTATAAAATATAAGTCATAAATCATGGTAAATACAAGCTAACTTCTTCTTTAAAACCTTTGAACACATGTGAGGTACACCTTGAGTAACCTTAGTTCATTCTTACTTGTGGGGAAATTAGCCTCAACCAACATTAAGACCATGTGAGCTATAACATGGAATATGGTATCTACCCCACACCGAAAAGTGGTATCCTACTTGCCTAACGTAGTACCTTGAACTTCTAGCTTAGGTGGATCAAATTGCTAATCAACCTATTGGGGAACATATTTAATGGCTAAATAAATTGCTACTAGAAACCCGGCCTCTACTATGGGGGAGCTTCCATCTCATGGGATTACTTTGGAAACCCGGCCTATACTACGGGAGATCTTCAATATCACTACCAATATCCACTCAGTGCTAAGCATAAATTTACTTGACTTCATTAGTCATGAAAATATGCCCTTTGACAACCAATTCAAGCTAGTTTCATTAAGATAGCTCATTGTCTTTGATTCAATTAGGTGAAAAAGCCTTTCAACCTAAGAATCTTTCAATGTGAGAAAACCTTTAACAACATGCTAGTTATGTGTTTAGTGAGAATATCCTTTCACAACACAATATCATCTTTGGTACTTTACTCTCAAATCCCCTTACAACATTTGCATAGATTTCATAAACAATGTATAAGTCCATAATTTACCTCCTTGAGGTGAAAACCCACTTTCAATCATCAACTCTTAGAAAACATGGTTTAGATATGGATATCATCATAAATTCATGTCAGACGAGTCATGTATACTGAATTTAATAGAACTTTTCCTTGAAGATCAAAATCCCACAACACATAGTTCATAACTTGAAAACATGTAGAGTACATGGGTTCATGGGGGAAACATCATAAAACCATAACAATTCTTCAATTCATGCTTATAAGATAATAATTAAATCAATAATAATAAGAACCCATGATAATTGAAGAAAATCCTAACTCAATTTGGGAATTCTACCATTTGAAATAGAGAATTTGGGAACTCCGTGGATGAAAAGAGTCCATGGATGAAAACTATCATACCTTGACTCCAAATGCTAACCTTCAATGGAGAAATTAGAACCTTAGCTTGAAACCCTAGGTTGAATCTTCTTCTTCTTCTTCTTCAAGTTTCTAGAGAGAGAATATTTGGAGAGGAATTTGGTTTTCTTTTGGGAATTTGGAAGAATGAAGTAAATGGTTTGAAGTAAATAGGCAAAATGATGTAGTATGGAACTAATTAATTAGGAAAAGACCCAACTACCCCTGAACTAGCTCACAGTTTTCCACCGACTCACCAACCACGGACCCAGTCGACGGACCTTCATATGACCTATGGTCCATCCTAGTTGAACAGGGATGGTGGTCAGAGACTTTTGACCAATCGGCGGAACCCTGGACCACTTTCTATGGACCAAACTACAGTCTGTAGGTCGAGTCGTGGTTCTACCCTAGAGAATTTCTAAGGGACCAATCCATGGATCCACCTACAGTCTGTGGCCCACTATTGTATTTGATGGCTATGATGAGACAAGTGTTTTAGACTTCTGATTTTCATTTATAAAAACATTTTGGACTTAGACTATTGTTTTACTCTTATTGTTCTATTTCTTATGTTATGAGAGCTAAGTGGATTGTATGGAGTCCTTCAGGATTCTATATGTCATGTTACATCTAGGGGGTACCCCTACTTTGTGGCTGAAGTAACCGTCTGATTTAGAGTTGAGACGTCTTCTTTCATTTCTTTTAGCACTTTGTCCAACCCTTCCACTTTATTGAGAATGTGTGCAAGCATATCTTCAGCCCTTTGCTCTTTTGGCTTTTGACGCTCATGGGGAGATACATATATCTCATTCTCCCCATGTCGCTAATTCAAGTAAGCTTAACGGTCACACCATTCCCTATCACGGTCTCTCCAACCATCATCACGCTCTATATTCAAACCTTGGTTTCCGCCCGACCATTAATAGTTCAGACGGAAACAATCTCCTCGATTTGCCAGAAAATCCACTTCTTCATTGTACATAGCCTCAAAGTGTACATCATCGGGGTTCACCACACTAACTCCAACTGCGTTCAAGACCTTAAAACCACTACCAATGCCATATTTTGACAAAAGATCCATTTGGGCCATCATTTAAGACATGTTTTCATACCTCTCTTGTTATTTTTCTATTTGTTCCTTTGTCATCCTGAAAGTCAAAGGAGACATTTGATCTTTCCTATTGCACCAAGAGCGGTTTATCTTCGTCATCCCATCAAGAAGAGTTGACGTTATTTCAAATGGTTGTTGCATAATTCCTCCTTGGACCAGTTGACCAGTGATGAGTCCAAGATTTGGACTCATTTAGGGTTTTATTTACAATGATTTAGTGTTCTCAAATCCTTATTTTGTGATAATAACTGATGTAAAACCCTTGATTTTTAGATATATGGATTGAGGAACAAAGCTAGGATAGAAATGGGCAACAAAGACAACACAAGCGAAAAAGAAGAAGGGGAAAACAAGCCTCATGATCGTCGATGTCACTCGACGAATCGCCAAGTTGCCCCTCTACCACCTAAAGTTACAGAACGTTGATGTTGGATTAGGAGTAACCTCGGCAAGCAGAAGTCCCACTAGGGGTGACACCGATCGCATCGGCGATGGATGACTAGGTCACCAAAAGTACTGATGGAGACCCAGATAATCGCAGATGGGTGAGTTAGAAGACAACAGGGAGCATCGCGGAATGAAACAGTGATCGTGAGTTGGCTCACTTAAAATTACAGTGGTCGGATAAAGAAGATGTGAAGCATGAAGGCGAGACAAAAGGGCAATCGGTGAGTCACCGAATGGTCGACGAAGCCCGACTTTCCTCGCTGAGTGGCCCCGAAAAGACACACCAGATTTTGTATAAATTGATTTTTGCATGAGAGAGAAAGTATTCAAAAATCGTGAGGAACAAAAGATAGAGAGCAAAAACACTGTTATTGTTGATTTGAAGTGATTTTTAGCAAGATTCTTCATTTCGATTTTGTAATAGAAAATATGTTATTGAATATTGACTTCCAAATTTCATTTACCAAGCTATGAAAAACATAGTAAGTATTGAATATCATCTTTTTACTATGATAGGCTAAACCCTAACCTTGGGGGTCTGACAATGTAACCCATTGTTTCATTTGACAAAGTGGGTGTCATCAATTAGTGAATTTTGGTGTTAATTTGAAGTGGGTCTGAATTATTATCGAGGTTTAATTTCATTATTGCATGTTTAGTGCAATATAGTTCAGAGCTTTGTGCTTGCTCGAGAGAGAAGTATAGAGCCAACGTACTAATTTGGCATCCTTAGTAGTGGGTCATTACGGTTTCAGCTTGAGAAAGTGAAACTTGAGATTCAGCCTTTGTGTCTAGCTTGAAAGAGTAGATTTGATAAGAAAGTTGGTTGGGCGTCTTATGGCTAGTGTTGAAGTTCGATAGAATTCAGCAGAAAGAAGGTAATCGTTCGAAAGAAAATTGCTTTACATATAGTCCATTCTACCCACAACAAATTAACATTGTTGGTAATGATGTTCACCCATTAAGTTGAATTCAATAGTTGGTTAGTCCATCCCCCAAGTGTTATCTCGTTATTTGATTGTTTTGTGTTGATTGTTGAAGTGGGTTAGTAACTACTACTTGGAATTTGAATCCTAAATTCTTAAGTGTGGTGTTTGTTCAGCTGAAAAGGTCACTGTCATACTTTCATATTCGAAATCAAAAGAAAGCGACTCTCTGTGGGATCGACCCCAACTCATGTAGTTGGGTTTGTACTGATTTATGATCGTGGACACAGAGAATTGGATGAAGTGTCTTAGAAACGTACATCAAAATGGCTCTGCTTCTAGGGAGTAGCGTTGTTTACAGTTCTTTTATCAAAATCTAACTTGTGAATCTGTCGATTGTAGTTGAATCGATTTAGGTGGCATCGTGCTCGTGTTGAGTGGGGTAACTAAAAGTAAGAATGAGTGAGGCAGAGGTGGAAGGTAGCCAAGAAGGTCATTGGGACGGTATGGATGATATCAATAGTGTTTACAACCCATCTCAACCAGGTCAAATGGGTGCAATTTACCTACCACCAATAGATGGAAATGCAATATTTGAGGTCACTAGCACGACTCTTCATCTCCTCCAAATGAGGGGACTCTATGGAGGGCTTGATCATGAAGATCCACATGAGCATGTAAGAAATTTTATAGAGGTGTGCAACCTGTTTTCATTCAAGAATGTATCACAAGAGTCAATCCGGCTTAGATTATTTCCACTATCTTTGACGGGGGAGGCTAACAAGTGGTTGGCTGAGTTACTAAGAAATTCCATCATATCATGGGATGAGCTAATTATGGCATTCAATGCAATATTCTTTCCCCCATCGAGGATGATGAAACTAAGATATAACATTCAAGGTTTCAAGTGATGGGAGGGTGAACCCATCCATGCAACATGGTTGAGGTTTAAAAAACCCCTTCTTCAGTTCCCAACCCATGGGTTACCAAATGAGTTGCTACTCCAATATTTTTATCGGAGTCATGATTTGGTAAATAAAGGTGTAGCTGATCAATTGGTTTGAGGAGGGATAATGTTGCAATAATTTGAAGTGGCTTCATTTCTTCTTGATGATATGGCCAAAATAAATCAAGCGTGGCACACTCGAGAAGATCAAGTTTCACCTTTTTGTTTTAGAATGACTCAAGAGAAACTTGAGAAGGAAAGAGAAAGGAATGAGAGCATCAAGAAGATGTTGGCCCAAATGGAGTTACTACAAGAGCATGTGTTAGAAAATGTGAAGAAGTAAAAGGGGCAAGTGGAGTATTTAGAGTTGATGAGGGTTCTTCCCCGGGTTATTCAAAACTGGGGATAATCAAGATTGGAATTCCAAAAGATATGAGGAGGATTTCCACCCACGCTATGTATAGTGAGGTGGGAATCAAGGTTGAAACTTTCACAAAGAGGAAGAACAAAGAAGATATCATCAATAATGGGCTGAACAAAGTGACTATTGGAGAAAAGAGGATGATACAGAAGAAATCCACACTCAATTGAGTGAAAGTCCAAAGGCGAAAGGGAGTGCAAATAGTCCCCGGGTGAATGACTTGTTGTCATGCATCCTTGACAAAGTTGAAGGTTCAGATGATTTGTTAAAAGAAATGAAGGACAATTTTTCGTCATTGAATACTAGAGTGAACCCTCACGTGGATGCAATCAAGATACTAGAAGGTCAGTTGAGTTTACTCTCCACACAATTGGAGCCAACTATGACGAAGGAAAATGCTGATAGAGGGATAGTTGTGATTACACGGAGTGGAAAGGTGGTGGTAGGTGATGCAAAGAAAAATGATGAAGCACAAACTCACGAAGTAGACAAAAGCATTGAGGAAGATGAAATACCCCTCAAACAAAGTGTTGCCAAGGAATCACAAACAAATATACCAAAAAGCTCTCCAATGCCAAAGAAAGCGCAACCTCTACCCAAAGTGACCCCTCCATTTACCCAATGCCTTAAAAAAAGAATGAAGATGAAAAGTTCAAGAAATTCTTATCGGTGCTTAAGATACTATCGATTAACCTCCCTCTAGTGGAAGCATTGTTGGAGATGCCAGGTTATGCCAACTTTATGAAGGTGTTAGTCACCAAAAAAAGAAGCTTGTACTGTGAAACAATTAAGTCTCTCATCGTTGTAGTGCAATTATAACTAATGAGAAAATAAAATAGAAGGAAGATCCCAGAGCGTTCACCATTCCTTGCACTATCGGTATGCTCAAATTCGCCAAGGCTCTATGTGATTTTGGAGAAAGTATAAACCTAATGCCATACGCAATCTATAAGCAACTTTGATTGGGTGAACCAAAGTCCACAACCATGAGACTTTTGATGGCGGATTGATCTATCAAGCACCCTGTGGGGATCCTATATGACATCTTAGTCAAGATTGACCGATTCATTTTCCTGGCTAATTCTTTCATTCTTATTGTTAAATTGATGCTGAAATTTCCATCATTTTGGGAAGACCATTCTTGGCAACAGGGACAGCATTGGTGGATGTTGAAAGCGGAGAACACAAGTTTCGGGTGAACAAAGATGAAGTAACCTTTAATGTTTGTAAGTGAATGAAATACCCAAGTGATATTCATGTGGTCTCTACTATTGATGTTATTGATGAGGCGGTGGCTAGTGTGAGCAATTTGATGTGTATGACTAAACCACTTGAAGCCGTGCTTGCTATCTATGATAATTTCAGAGTTCAAGGCAATGAGGAGATAGTATCTTCTCTCTCTGGCATGGGGAATATTCAAAGGCTCTATTGAAGCTGGACATTGATATAAAAAATCGAGAAAGTCCTCCCGCAAATCCATCAACAGAAGAACCACCGATTCTGGAGTTGAAAGCATTTCCCTCCCATCTCCGATATGCTTTCTTGGGGAAAATAACACTTTACCTGTGATTATTGCAGCTGATTTTCTTGAATGGCAAATAAAATTGCTCCTTGAGGTGTTAAGAAGATATATAAAGGCTATAGGTTGGACTATCGCTGACATAGTGGGCATCCCTCCAGGCATTTGCACTCACAAAATCCAGCCTGACAGTGATTGTAAACCGAGTGTTGAACATCAGCAAAGATAGAACCCACCGATGCAAGAGGTGGTAAAAAAGGAGATAATAAAGTGGTTAAATGCAGGTGTGATCTACCCTATTGCGGATAGAAAATGGGTAAGTCTAGTACAATGCGTACCAAAAAAGTGAGGCATCACAGTAGTCCCAAATTAAAAAGGGGAACTTGTGTCTATGAGACCGATGAACGGATGGCGAGTATGCATAGACTACTGGAAGTTAAACTCGTGGACGGAAAAAAATCATTTTCCCATGCCTTTCATGGATTAAATGTTTGATCAACTTTCAGAGAGAGGATGGTATTGCTTTTTGGATGGGTATTCCGGCTATAATCAAATCTCCACTGCCCCGAAATACCAAGAGAAAACGACCTTCACCTGCCAATATGGAATTTTTGCCTTCAAAAGGATGTCGTTCGGGTTATGTAATGCTCCGACAATATTTCAATGTTGCATGCTATCTATTTTTGCCAATATGGTGGAGGATTCAATGGAAGCTTTCATGGATGACTTCTCAGTTGTAGGTGACACATTTGAAGCATGTTCAGCACACTTGGGACAAGTTCTCCAAAGATATGTGGAGACCAACTTTGTCCTAAATTGGGAAATTGCCAATTTATGATTAGGGAAGGTATAGTTCTTTGTCATAAAGTGTCGCAAAAAGGGCTGGAGGTTGATAAAGCAAAGATTGAAGTGATTGAAAAGTTACCACCACCAATTTCAGTGAAGGGTATTCGTAGTTTCTTGAGGCATGCTGGTTTTACCGGTGGTTCATCAAAGACTTCTCAAAAATTGCACATCCTTTATTCAAACTCTTGGAGAAGGAGGTGAAATTTCACTTTGGTGATGCATTCATGGTGGCCTTCAAGTGCTTGAAATAAAAATTGATCTCCACTCCAGTCATCATTAGCCCCGATTGGTTAGAACCCTTTGAAGTAATGTATGATGCAAGTGGCACGGAATTAGGTGTCGTGTTGGGGAAAAAACGCAACAAACTATTTCACCCCATTTACTACTCAAGAAAAACTCTAAAAGGTCCTCAACATAACTACACAGTTACAGAACAAGATTTACTTGTGGTAGTATATGCATTTGAGAAATTTTATGCATACTTGCTAGGCACTAAAGTGGTGGTACACACTGATCATGCTGCACTGAGGTATCTGAAGGCAAATAAAGATCCCAAGCCAAGATTGATAACGTAGGTGCTACTGTTGCAAGAGTTTGACTTTGATGTCAAAGATATGAGAGGTTGTGAAAATCAGGTGGCTGATCACCTATCAAGATTGGAAGGCAAGGAACATGACGAGCTGGAGATAGATATTAATGATGCCTTTCCCGATAAACAGTATTCACGGTACCTCGCAAACAAAAATCCTTGGTATGTTGATTTTGCTAATTATGTGGTGTGTGGATTAATGCCGGACGAACTAAACATCTACCAAAAAAAGAGGTTCTTGTTTGATGTGAAGAAGAAATCTTGGGATGAACCATATTTATTCAGAGAATGTGCAGACCATATCATTAGGAGATGTGTTTCGTAGGAAGATGCCATCGAAATTATCCATGCTTGTCACGCTTCACTTTTTAGGGGCCATCATGGTGGTGTACGTATAGCTGCAAAAGTTCTTCAAAGTGGTTACTATTGGCCGTCCCTCTATAAAGATTCCCATGAGTTTGTTAAGAAGTGCACGCAATGTCAGAAGCAAGGTGGGGTGTCTAAAAGACACGAATTGCCTATCACGCCCATTTTAGAAGTTGAGCTATTTAATGTTTGGGGGATATATTTCATGGGCCCATTTGTGAGTTCATTTGGTAATAAATATATTTTGGTGGCAGTAGATTATATTTCTAAATGGGTGGAGGTTGTTGCACTACCGAACTATGAAGGGAGAAATGTTGTTCAATTCCTAAAACGCTACTTCTTTCCTAGACAGGGTACTCCTCGGGCTAATATTACTGATGGAGGATCCCATTTTTGCAACAAAGTAGAAACCCCGTATCATCCCCAAACGAGCGGCCAAGTTGAAGTGTCAAATCAGGAGATCAAGAGTATCCTGGCCAAGACAGTGAATGCAAATAGGACTGATTGGTCTCGAAAGGTTGATGATGTGCTATGGGTGTATCGCACCGGATACAAAACACCAATCGGTATGTCTCTGTATCAGCTAGTCTTCGGAAAATCTTTCCATCTACCAGTTGAATTGGAACACAAAGCATCATGGGCATTGAAATCTTTAAATCTAGATTGGGCACAAACTTTAAATAAGAGAGTAGGCCAGTTAAATGAGTTGGACGAATTCAGGTTCAAGGCTTACGAAAGTTCAGCTTTTTACAAGGAAAAGATGAATAAATGGCATGATTCTAAAATCCTTAAGAGGGAGTTTAGAGTGGGAGATTCGGTGTTACTATATAACTCTCGACCCAGACTCTTTTCGGGAACGCTCAAATCCAAAATGGTCATGTCCGTTTAGAGTAATACGGGTGTTCACAAATGGTGCCATTGAAGTCGAAGATAAAGAAGGACATGCATTCAAAGTGAATGGGCAACGCTTGAAGTTATACTTTGGTGAGTGCCAAGAAATTTCTCTGATTGAGGTGGTGTATCTGGAAGATGCTTGAGAGAATTTCCACGACGTTAAATAAGGCGCTTCTTGGGAGGCAACCCAAGTGTTAGTATTTTAAATAATGTGTGTTGATTTTGCAGGTGCATGATATTGTGCGAGATGAAGATACTATCGTCGGATCGCCGAATCAATTTGGCGAGCCCAAAATTGTCCGCCTTCTGGACTTCACAAATGGATCTGAGATACTGGAACATTCGGCGGGACACCTTCATCACTCGGCAACTCGCCGAAGTGTTTGGGTGACCTAATTTTCCCCGCCCTTCCGCTCTAGCGTTGATAGCCTAACCCAATGATTGTTCGGTGAGGTTACAAGTCCATTATGTGAAGCGTTGACCTGTTCAGCGATCTCTTTCATCTCCGCCATTTTTCCCCTTTCTGAGCGTTTTGCATACTGGAAATAATGGTGATATCCAAATCATTAAGCGAATCGTCGAGTTGTTCGGCGACTATTTCATTTTTTCGCCAAATGGGCACCTAGTGAAGATTCCTCATCACCATGCCCTGTGTGTTTACATACCATTAATTTATATTTATTTTTTGTATTGTCTGTTATCTACTCACATTGAGGACAATGTTGAATGCTTTTGGTGGGGGTGTGTGTTTGGTCAATGAGTCCCTTGCTTGTTCGAAAAAGCTACAAATTTGAGTGCCAGTCATGATCGATACCGATGACTTGAATAGTTCTCTTAATCGAACAAAAATGAATGTGTGGCTAAGATGAGGACAAATGAAGTTGCATAGATAATATGTGAACTTTTTGCATCTTGTTGTGACTAGCATGTCATCAAATTAAGTCTTTTGTGATGAACATTTCACACTAGAAAAAGTGTGGAGTCTTGTTTGATATTGGTGTGAATGCCTTGTGTGGTGAGATTACCGTGAACCTTGTGTGGTGACACACCTAGAATTTGTCTCGTTGGTCCGGTTGACTAAGTGATGCAAGCTCTTGAAATGATCTTACACAACATTTTTGAAGAGTGTAATAATTTGACAATATACCTCTTTGTGGCGAACCTTGTGAGATATGTGAACTTTTCTTGAACACTCTTCGAGCCTCAGCCTTTCCTTGGACCCTCTTTATCTATTCACCCATAATCATCATGAAGTGTGGTTTGTTTGAATAGCCAACTTAGGCCAAAAGCCTAAGTTGGGGGTGTGCTATAAAGAGAAGGTAAATCAAGAAATGCAAAGAAGTCCCCCTTTAATCCATGGTTTTGAGAAAGATGAAACCCTTCCATACAAAAAAAAAGGAAAGAGAAAAGAAGAATGAAAAAGAAAAAGAATGAAAACGTTGAGAAATAAGGTTGTGAAGGTTGCAAATGAAATGGGGTGTCCGGTATTCCATGAAAAGTGAATAATGGGGTGAATTTTGAGCATGGGTGAAAGTGTTAAAGAAAAGGAAATAAAGTGTTGTTCATACCACATTTCATGAAAATAGCAGCCACTGAGCCTAAATGACCATATCATCCCCGTTACAAGCCTTGAAAAGACCTTTTTGATCTTGAGTGAGCTGAAACGAATGTTGGTTAGAAAATAAGGGAAAACATATGGGTGAAGTCATGCATGTATTCATCTTTGTGAGTGTGAGAGTCGTAGGTGATTCCGAAGCTTTAAATTGATATTATGTGAATATGGAATCATTCTTGTGTAAGGGCATTTGAGTACCTTTATTGAGCTTGAACTTGCATTTGAAGCAAGTATGAACTTGAGAATCTTTGATAATGGTGAGTCACAACTTGAATCTTTGAGAGCACAATTGATCCTTGCATGAGTAAGTTGAGACTTGTTATGTGCATTCATGATTGAGTCTTGCGTAGCACTGTTTGAGACATCCTTTTTGAATTGTTGAACTTGAGTTTTACTTCACGAGAAGCAAAAGTTTAAGTTGGGGATGTTGATGAGTCCAAGATATGGACTCATTAAGGGCTTTATTTACAATGATTTAGTGTCCTCAAGTGCTTATTTTGTGCCAATAACTTATGTTAAACCCTTGATTTTCAGATATATGGATTGAGAAACAAAGCTAGGACAGAAAAGAGCAACAAAGATAACACGAGCGAAAAAGAGAAGGGAAAAACAAGCTTGATGATCGCCGATGTCACTCGGTGAATCACAAACTTTCCCCTCTAACACCTAAAGTTACAGAACGCTGAGGCAGGATTAGGAGTAACCTCGGTGAGCAGTAGTCCCACTCAGTGTGACGTTGATCGCATCATCGATGGATGACCAGGTAGCTAAAAGTACTGATGGATACCCAGATAACAGCAGATGGGCAAGTCAAAAGACAGAAGGGCGCATCGCGAAATGAAACAACAATACTGAGTTGGCTAGCCTAAAATTACAGTGGTCAGATGAAGAAGATGTGAAGCATGAAGGCGAGACGAAAGGGCAACTAGCGAGTCGCCGAACGGTCGACGAAGCCCGACATTCCTCACCGAGTGGCCCCAAAAAGTAACACCAGATTTTGTATAAATTGATTTTTGCATGAGAGAGAAAGTATTCAGAAATAATGAGGAACAAAAGATAGAGAGAAAAAACACTGTTATTGTTGATTTGAAGTGATTTTTAACAAGATTCTTCATTTGGGTTTTGTAATAGAGAATTATTGAATATTGACTTCTGAATTTCATTTACCAAGCTATGGAAAACATGGCAGGTATTGAATTTCATCTTTTTACTATGATTGGCTAAACCCTAACCTTGGGGGTTTGACAATGTGACCAATTGTTGCATTTAACTAAGTGGGTGTCATCAATTAGTGAATTTTGGTGTTAATTTGAAGTGGGTCTGAATTATTATCGTGGTTTAACTTCATTATTGTATGTTTAGTGCAATATAGTTCAGTGTTTCGTGCTTGCTTGAGAGAGAAGTATAGAGTCAATGTAGTAATTTGGCATCCTTAGTAATGGATCATTACGATTTCAGCTTGAGAAAGTGAAACTTGAGATTCAGCCTTTGTGTCTAGCTCGAAAAAGTAGATTTGATGAGAAAGTGGGTTGGGCGTTTTATGGCTATTGTTGAAGTTCGAGAGAATTCAGCAAAAATAAGGTAATTGTTCAAGAGAAAATTGCTTTACATATAGTCTATTCTACCCACAACAAATTAACATTGTTGGTAATGATGTTCACCCATTAAGTTGAATTCAATAATTGGTTAGTCAATCTCCCAAGTGTTATCTCGTTATTTGATTGTTCCGTGTTGATTGTTGAAGTGGGTTAGTAACTACAACCTAGAATTTGAATCCTAAACTCTTAAGTGTGGTGTTTGTTTAGCTTAAAAGGTCACTGTCATACTTTCATATTCGAATTCAAAAGAAAGCTACCCTTTGTGGGATCAACCCCAACTCATGTAATTGGGTTTATACTGATTTACGACCGTGGACACTTAGAATTGGATGAAATGTATTTGGAACGTACATCAATCAGATACACCCTTCTTGACTAAATCTAGAATCCAATAGAAATATTGTTACAACAAATTGTTCGGAAGTTCATGAGTTGGATAGGATCTCAATGTTAAGACCGTTATTTAGACACCAAAAACACAATAATCATAGATGGACCCAAAATCGACTAAAAAGATAAAGTGAGACCTGTGATAGGAATCCCACAATTACCTCAGTTAAAAGGACCATTTAAGCTCCCAAACTTTTATTCCAAAATGGGAAATAATTTGGGGCTCAGAACAATATGAAACACCAATATACAAATATTTAACGATTAAAGAGAAATTTAAGAGAGAGGGAAGACCCTTTGATGTGAAAATTATCTCTTCTCAATGCTCCCCAGAAGTCTCCGACTCTCCAATATGTATCCTCGAACAATCCAAATGCACAGGACAGTAAATCACCCAATTCGGACACCCGCAGCTCAAGATTTGACTTTGAAGTTTTGACCCAAAGGTAAGCGCGTCCAGTCTTTTAAAATAAAATACCGAATGAACTTTCCCATTGTGATCACGGCAAGGGGACCTGCAATTGTGGAGATCCACTTACCGCGGCCTTCACGAATGCAAAGGGACTCCCACTGCCAAAGCCTCTTGAATATGAAGGGAATCAACCTAGGCCATCGCGAATGCGGCCAAGTGGCCCACAAAAGTCAAGAAAGGGGACGAGTTGCACCAACTGATACACTCAATTGGTTTTGGCCACCACCAAAATCCCTAATAGGGTGCTCGGTATTCATTCAAAACCATGTATGCAAAAGTAATATGGTACCCCACTAAATTTGACATTTCACACTCAAAAGAGCTATCAAAAAAATTTACCAGGGTAATCTCGACAAAAAGTGGGTCCCATACCTAGATCCATTTGAAGAAAAATTCCACAAGGGGCTCGAAAATAGCCCACAAGCTTCAAGATCCACACGAAAGTCCTACAGACTAAACTCTACGTTTCACAGTTAACAGATCTGTTAGAATTACATTCAGATAGCCACCTTCCTAAACTTTTGGCCGAAGTACCCTTCAGGTTTTAGAATCTCCAAAACACAAAAGCTTGCATAGAATCCAAAGGAACGACCAGGTGACCATACTGTCAGTTCCAGCAACTCATAAATGACTTGAGGTCATAGGAAAGCTATAAATAGCAAAAATAATGTAAGAACATGGAAATGACATGGAGGGTCACTACAACATTAACAACTAAAAAGGACTTTCGGCCGCAAAAGTAAGGGTCAAGAAGTACCTGAAGGCTCAAATAAGCAGGGACACTTCTCCCGCATCTTGTGCTTGGTGTCCCAATTAGCCTCCTCGACAAGGTGATGCCTCCAACATACCTTAAACACATGAATGGTTATCGAACGTGACCTTTGTTTATATCTAGATATAATAACAATTGGATCCTCCATAAAGATCAAACAATCATCTAACTCAACCAAATCTTACCGGAGCACATAAGACTCATAAGGGACATTATAGTGCAACATAGAAACATAGAATCATGGAAACCCGAGTGAATAGCTTAAAATGCAGTTAGTAGGGATAACTCATAAGGGACATCACCAACAGTCCACAAAATCTCAAAACGCTCAATGTACCTAGGGATAAGCTTGCCTCACCTCCAAAATCTCATCACACCTTTAGGGGTGACACTCGGGGGAATACGCGATCTCCAACCCCGAATCTCAAAGGTCGACGCATATGATCATCATAACTCTGGTGCCTACTTGGAGTTATCTTGAGCCTATCCTCAATCACCCGCAAATGATATAAGGCTTCCTGAAGCAAATCAGTACCATACAGCCTAGGCTTTGAAGACTCAAATGAATCAACTAGAGAGAGACAATGTCTACCATATAAGGCCTTGAATGGCGCCATTTGAATTCTAGAGCGGTAGTTGTTGTTGTAAACATACTCTGCCAAAGCCAAAAACTAGTCCCACTGATCCTCAAAATCAAAACATAGGCCCACAACATATCCTCTGAACCAAAATAGTATGATCTGACTTCCTGTCATTCTATAGATGGAAGGTTATGCTAAGATCAATGGGGGTGCCCAACTTCTCCTGAAAGGTCCTCCAAAAGTTATAATTGAACTGAGAACCCCGGTATGAGATGATAGATAACAACACCCCATGAAGATGAACCACATTCTGAATGTAGATTCAACCCAACCACTCGGTGCTGAAAGAAGACTGAACGAGAAGGAAGTGTGTTGACTTGGCCAATCGATCAACGATGAACCAAATGTTGTCAACGCATTTAGATGTCTCAGGCAATTGCATAACTAATTCCATGGTGATACGTTCCCACTTTCACTCTGGAATGGGTAATCACAAAAACTCACCACCATGCCTCTAATGCTCGGCCTTTACCTGTTTGTAACGGGACAAATAGTTTGATATATCAATCCTTATACCGCTCCACCAGTAAGGGTGCCTCAAATCACGATACATTTGCATGGTGCCTAGATGGAAATAATATCTACAATTATGGGCCTCTTGAAGGATCAGTTGAATCAAATTTCAAACTCTTAGAACACAGATACAACCAACTTCTTTCAAAGCCCCGTTTGAATCTAAGGTAGCCCGCGCAGAATCGCCTCGTAACACCTAATCTCAGAGGGCCACCAAAGTCTCATCCTCAAACTGACGACCACGTATCCACTCCAATAAAGAAGACTGAACACTCACATAGGCCAACACCCTCCTAGAATCAAAAATGTCAATTTGAATCATTGTCACGACCCAAGCCTAGGACCTAGACGTGACCGGCGAATGGGGAACCCGAAGGAACCCCAAACAAGCCTCATAGCGTATCATTACACATCCTTGGTCGCGGAAGCAATTAAAATGACCATAAGCGATAAGCATAATCAAGGGGGAAATCGGGACTAAGGGAGCAAGAAAAAAAAAGGAATGATACATAAATACCATAGATGAGTCAAGCTCAAGCATAATACACAACTTGTCCAACACCACCTCTAAACATGGGTACTTAGCGGGGGCCAAGACAAATTACCAGGCTCACCCTCATAGTCAAAACATAACTAAAAAGTAAAAGTCTTATACATAGCAAAAGATCATAAGCAACGTCCCCGGAATGGAAGACTCACCAATAACCTAGATAAAAAATCGTATTAGCCACGCGGAGGAGGATGGTCAAGCGGTGCTCCGGTCCCTACATGGTGACATCATGTAGGCATAGAGTATGCATTAGTACGTTTGA